>KQ030635.1:5161-29528 GCA_000956045.1 Hirsutella minnesotensis 3608
ACCCAAAAAAAAAAAAACAACCTGCAAAAGACAATTCTTCCTTCTCCTCGTTCTATGCTATTGCATGCTGCCCAATCAGGAACGTCTCCTGGCTTGCGAACATGTTCATGTCGGGCCCCTAACCCGCGGAGAACCCCCCCCCTTCCCGCTTTTGGGCCACGACGACGTTTGCCGAGATGAGTTACAAGACCTAAAACATTCGAGTCTAATCGTACTTGGTGTAGAATCGTCCCATCGGCGTTCTCCAATGCCCGAGCACCGACGAGCCGGTCTTCGATGACTCCCCTCGGTCATTCGTGTGCATGCCCTACGCCTCACGCTGACCACGAGTGCCCGATCAGCACTGATTAAGGCTAAGTCTCACCGTCACATTGTCCCTTTTCCTCGGCCATGCGAGGTGCCCCGGTCGGCGGCTCGGGAATTGAGGGGCCCATGGGCCGTGCTTTTATATGTATGTGATCGACCGCCCACCTCGAGGGTCTCGCGCGGGTCGCATATTGATCAATCAACGAATTCTGTTCAGAGAACCTGTCATCAATCAACATGGCTCACACATCTCCCTCTGGCGTCCCGGACCGCGTCGTGCCCATGCGAGTCATCGTCTGCGGACTTCATCGGACGGGTACCATGAGCACGCGCACGGCACTATGGCAGCTCGGATTCCATGACTGCTACCACATGCAGACGGTGATGCAAAATGTGGAAACCCACCCGCAGCAATGGATCCGGGCCTTTGAAGCGAAATATGCGGGCAAGGGCACCTTGACCAAGGCCGACTGGGACAGGTTACTTGGTCATTGCCAGGCCTCGTGCGACTTCCCCATTGCCATCTTCAGCGCTGAGCTGGCCGAGGTCTACCCCGACGCCAAGGTCGTCATTCTCAACCGCGATCCCGAGGCGTGGTACGAGAGTGTCCTGCAGACCATTTACCCGTATATCAAGCCGAGCAATTTCTGGCAAAAGTTGATTGGCCTTTACTGCCGGACTTTTGATCCGCAAACGCGCAACTGGGCCAACTTTAGCATGGCCATGTCGACCTTCGTGATGCCCTTTGACCACGGCTTGGAAAAGGACAAGGCCATTTCGTGGTTCAACGCGCAGTACGCCGAGTTCCGTGAGCGAATTCCCGAGCATCGGCGGATCGAATGGAGCGTCAAGGATGGGTGGAAGCCGCTGTGCGAGCATCTCGGGGTCCCTGTGCCGACGGTGAAAGACGAAAAGACGGGCAAGCTGGTGGAGGCGCCCTTTCCACGGGTCAACGACCGCGACTCGTTTCACATCCTCAGCCGCGGATTCTACAGTCGTGCCCTGAAGCGTGCCAACGATAACATGGTGAACGGGTTGGGCAGGCTGACCTTGACCGCGGTTCTGGGCTATGGGGGTTTCTTGGCTTGGAAGACGAATCTTTGGGGACGGCTATGACCTTTGAGGGTTGAAAACAGCGGTATCATGCTCATGTCAGGGCCTTGAAGCACAGTGTTGTTGTATTGCGTTGTCTCAAGGGGGGATTGATTGATGATCACTAGCTAGGTGCTACGGCGGGGGAGTTTCTAGGTGAGTGCCACTGCGGGGGTGGTCAAGTGCCCTGACAAGCGGGATATTTTGAGGCATGATGGTAACCGCCGAGCCCACGATGGTGGCTTCGAGTTGTTGTTGGACATGCTTAAGTTGGTCTCTCATCTGCTGCTTGATGTTTTCCCAATGAAGGCTGAGTTCCCGATTGGTCTTCTCCTGCTTCTCTGCTTCTTCTTTTTGTTTTCGGATTATCTCTTGCTGCTCGCGGATTATCTCATTCTGCCCATTGAGTGTCTGCTTCAATCTTTGGAATTCCGCACCATACTCTTCCAGCAGCTCCCAGACCTTCTCGATCGTCGCCATTTCCTCGTCACTGCTGCTGATGCTCTCGTCCCTCGATACCCTCGCACGTTCTTTATTACCTGTCTCTTTTCTTGTCGCCCTTGTCGCACCCGTGACCCTTTCCGCCTGCCTCTCTACAATAAGGTTAGTGAGAAGGCGTCATATCGTAGCCTCGAGCTTGTGCAGAAGCAGGCGCGAGCCGCTACGGCCTCGCTGCTCTACCCGGAAGAGAGAGCCCTGCCCGAGTGTACGAATAGCTTCACTTCACAGTACGGCCTGCCTTGCAAGCATATTATCGCCTCTTTCCTCGCTGTGGAAGGTGACGGGCCTAATAGGCGCGTCACGACGAAGGAGGCGCTTCCACTAGCCTTCTGGGATAACCACTGGCTTCTTCGCGACGACCTAGTAAGCTTCCTAGTAGTGATAGCTTTATTTCTTGACTAACGATGCATTGCAAAGGCCGACACCGATCCATACCGACGAATTCGCGATCCTCGAGTCGTTGCCCGGAGGCGAGGCACTATTAGAGTTGCAACCACATCATCGCCTACTACCAACAACACCTCGTCACGGGCGTCACGATCACGGTCACAACAACAGCAATTGCAGCGGTCAACAGCGCCGCGGCGGCGCCTTATAGTGCCTCCAGAGGTGCCACAAGCGTCACAGGCGTCACGGTCAGTGCCTTTGCCGGACCTAGAGTCAGCAGGCATGGCGGCCCAAGCGACTATCACTACAATCGTCAAGCAACTTGAGACTATTCAGAACTGCCTAGGTATCTGTAATGCCGAGTTGAAGTCGTCACGGCCGCCTGCCGACATCACGATCGAACAATCGCCTATAGAGCCGAGGTCATACAGGCAGCCTCGCAGCTTTCCACGGTCAGCTAGAGCGACGCAGGAGATGCGGCGCCTACCTTCTGCCTTCGAGGAATTCGAGCCGACGTCCGCTTCACAAGGCGGCGCGAGACGAGGTTATCGCGAGCGGGCTCGTCAATTCACACTCAACACATCCTCAAAGCCTCTTTCTAACGCTCTTCCATCGATACAGGGCGGCTTCGGGCAGCCACAAGCGCTAGAGCCAGCAAATACAGTAGCAGAAGGCGCTATAGGGCACTCTCCCAGCCGCAGAAGAGGTGCTGGAGCGCTGCGACCGTACGAGAGTGTATGGGAGCTATAATTAACCTATATTTTCTATAGAGATATTATATCTCGCGATATCTTCACTTTGTATTGTCAAGTTCAAGGAAGGAACTTCAACAGCCTCTTTCAATGATGCATTGGGGATTGCTAATCAAACGGTCGACCGAATTTACAATCATGTTTTCCAAGGCTTCGCTTCAAGGCTGGACAACTCCGTACTTCACATCTTGCGAAGCCGCTCCGACGTGAGTCTGACCGCGGACGTCGCTATATGTTAACTTGATATCGTCTCTAAAAAAAGCCTTAGATCGACTTCATAGAGGCTGATGGAGTAATCAGCGTCAATGGATACATCGAGCAGCCAGACGCACCATGGGGGCTCGGTCGCATTTCTTACCGTCGACCTGGTAGCGCACCGTACGTCTACCACACCAGCGCTGGGCAAGGAACATGTTCCTACGTCATAGACACTGGTATTGAGGACAACCATCCAGTACGTGGCACTTGCGAGTTATGTCGATCCATGCAACTGACTGATCTCACTGGAATTTGGCGGGCGGGCCCATCAAATCGCTACCTTTGTAAATGAGACAACCGACGGCAACGGCCATGGCACTCATGTTGCAGGAATCATCGGCAGCAAATCTTACGGTGTTGCAAAGGAGACCACCATATACGGCATCAAAGTCCTCAATAACACAGGTGGCGGCTCTTACTCAAGTGTCATTGCAGGCATGGACTTTGTATCTCGAGATGCCAAGCGTCGCAGATGCCCGAAAGGAAGCATGGCCAACATGAGCATCGGTGGTGGCTATTCAAAGTCTATTAACATAGCTGCTGCTGCCCTGGTTCGCTCCGGCGTGTTTGTCTCTGTTTCAGCCGGAGGCAGTAACTCAGACGCCGCAAACTTTTCTCCGGCTTCTGAGCCTTTAGTCTGCACTGTTGGCGCTACAACATCTTCCGATAGCCGTTCCGGCTCTTCAAATTACGGCAAACTGGTGGATGTGTTTGCCCCAGGAAGCCATGTCAAGTCTACATGGATCAATGCTGCGTCGGTAAGTCAACGAATGTCCAAACGTCGCAATGAACGGCCATCTCTTACAACTGATCTTTACCGTCAAGAACACTGTTTCGGGCTCATCCATGTCCGCTGGACACATCACCGGCCTAGGTGCGTATCTTGCTGCTTGGGAGGGCTACCCAGGTGCGCAAGAGCTTTGCACACGCATCCAGTCCTTAGCGACGAAGGGCGCCCTGACCAACGTTCCGAGCGACACCCAAAATTTACTGGCTTTTAACGGCAATCCGTCGGGATGAATATTCGCCAGGAAGCGGACAATGATGAGATTGTGTGCAAGAGAGTTAAGGGTCTGATTGTTGGGAGAGACTAGTTGTCTCTGGATGGTTCTAAAATACTTCGACCACCCGTTAAGTTGCCAAGCAAGGGACTTAACGGCTGAATATCCAGCCCGAAGGGGTGAGTACCCCGCGAATACCGTATCAGAGTATGCCTGCAATTCTCATTTCTTAGTAGCGACCCTTTCCACCACTCTTTTGCCTGCGGTGTAACTAGCTATTAAAACCGCTTCGCGGGAGGCAAATCGAACTACATACCACAATACCATACATAGACCTCCCCTTTCACTCTGGTTTATAGAAAGAAGTCGTTTAGTCAATGTAATGTGGTGGATATGGCGGTTCGGTCAGCAATTGAGTCTGGCGACGTTGTTGGTCAGCAAGGCGCATCTTCATCCCTGCTTTCTAGTTAGACACAAACGCAGCACGTGGGGAACGCAGGATTGCAAACCTTCCGTGGGCGTGTGGTTATAGAGGCTCTGGCGATCGAAAGGTGCCTCAAGGAGCAGGCCTTGCAGCGAGGTAACTCGCGAGACAGCGACATAACTGATCCCTGCCTGGAAGTCGCGTGTAGCCAGGTCAGTAACTATTTGATCCTTCGTTAGGCTCTGGCATTTGTGAACTGTAATAGCAAATGATACGATCAGGGGAAACTGCGTGCGAGCGCAGGTCTCCTTGCCCACTAGGAAATCGCGTGTGACTGGAAGAATAGGTACGACTTTCCTGCCCTCATTAGTCGTCAGAAACGATGGCCCATCATAGTTATCGAAATCCACCATAATAACGGCCGGAGGGTCTTCCCGTGGTGTGGCGCCTGCGTTCCAGGCGACATCGTACACAGTACCCTGAGCGCCGTTAACTAGGCCAGCTGGCTGCCATAGATTAGTCGTGAGCATTACCCTGGCGCCCTTAGCAACAGGGAACTTGTTGGATAGATTGCCAGCGTTGTCGCTTGGCGCCTGCCCCGCGCCATTGCCCTGATTCTTTGCCTCTACCTGTATTGCCGGAGCGTTGAGGTGTACCATATGTTCGTAATTGTATTCGTTGACGCGTGCCTTTGTAGCATACACCCGCAAAGCAGCCCTGAAACCGTTGGACTCACTCTGCGTTAACTTGGCCTGTACCCGGTTACTAAGGAGGTCCCAGGATGGTATAGATAACTTCACTTCACGGAGTTCTTGCAAGGCCTGACGGAACCCGGCCTGATCATCGCCAGCCTGGCGCTGTACCCTGGTCAGGAAGACGGTGCGGTCAAATAACCGGTAGGCCGCCTGCCCTCTCCTTTCCATCGAAGACAGGCTGGTGCTGGTCGAATACAGGGGCTTCTGCCGAACCGGTGGTAACTGGAAGAAATCGCCCACAAGCAGGATGCTCACACCACCAAAGAACTCGAAGTTACGCTCTGGAAAGGCCTGCCGCAGGCGGGCATCGATCCGCGCGAGCTGCTCAAGCCCTAGCATGCTCTTTTCGTCGATAACGAGGTATTTGACGTGCCGTAGGCGGGACTGAAGGGCGGCTGCGTCGGCTGGTGGAAGGTCGGTAAATGCACCACCTACCGGGAGACGTAGCAACGAATGAATGGTGCTGCCCTGTATCTGGTTACTCGCGACACCTGTTGGGGCTACGCGGCAAATAGGGCTAGGATTTGATAGGGCAGCCACCTGAAGATGGGAGGAAAGCACCTTGATAAGGAACGACTTGCCCGTACCACCACCACCGTCAACATGGAGAAGGATTTGAGTAGGATTTTGCGCCTGGAAGTGGCCCATGAAGGTGTCGTACACGAGTCGTTGTTCTGGGTTAAGCTGATCACGCCAGTGACCATTACGGAGCTATAACGAAAGTAAGATAATCCTTATATAGTCGGACTAATAGTCTAGTCTAGCCTCGAAGAAAGCATATTCCTACTATATAATATATATACTAAGGGACTTTATTAGTTCTTACCGTAACTAAACTAAGTAAAGACTAGCTTATCGTTTTTTATAAGATTCCCTAAGAACCTCGTTAATATACGCTAAAAAGGTATTAGGTTCTGCGAGCCTACGTCTCGTATGTTCAGGATGATTGGGGAGAGCTGCTCCCCGCCGCGCAGCTGGCGCTCAACAACCGAGAATCCGCAACAACCAAGATCAGCCCCTTTTTCGTTGAACATGGCTATCACGTCGACCCAATAAGCATCGAGGACTCGGACGACCCACCCCACGACAAAGAGGAGGGCAAAGCAGACGTCTTGCTCACTCGCCTGCAGGAGGTCAACGAATACATGCAAGCGGTGATGGCTGCTGCGCAGCAACAACAAGAAGAGGCTGCAAATGCGAAAAGACAGGCTGCGGAGCGATTCGAAGTTGGCGACAAGGTCTGGCTTTCCATGGCGAACTACAAATCGCCACGACCGTGTAAGAAGCTCGACTGGCTGCACCACAAGTACACGGTCACGAAGATCATCAATTCGCACGTCGTCGAGCTCGACGTTCGTGGCTCGATCTATCGGCGTTTTCATGTCGACCTCTTGCGACGGGCCCATCAAGACCCGGCGCCTGGCCAGAAGGTGGATGACGCACAGCCTCCACCAATACAAGACGAAGATGGAGAGGACCTTTGGGATGTCGACGAGATTCTTTGCGCGAGATGGAAGAAGCGTGGGCGAGGACAGTTTAGACAGGCACTGGTGCGATGGACTGGTTACGCAAATCCGACCTGGGAGCCAGTCGAGTGGCTACAAGGAACGATTGCTATGAAGGCATTTGAGGACAAATACGGCCCGATCCAAGCCAATGATGGTCCTAGGGAGAGTTTTGAGAAGTCGACGAGTGCACAGGAAAGCCGTCGACCTCGGCTTAATCGGAGGGGAGAAGGGGGTAATGTCACGGGCTGTGCCCGGCTTGGTGGACCCGGTTGTACCGGGTCCGGTGGATCATGCTTGGGAGGCAGGACCGGCCCCGCTCCGCGGGCCCGGAGCTGCGAGAACATTCTATAAGAGGCGACATAAGCTCTCACTCGAAGCTTCGCCTCGAGTTCAGCTTCTTTTCCTCCTTAGCTCTAGATAGACAACACATAGGCACCTGCTTGTTGAACAAACTCCAGACCAGCCTTTCACAGTAGGTAGCAGTTATGACGGTGATCTGGGACTAAGTAATAAATCAAGTCCTCATGGTCGCGTTACCCTTACTGTAGATTCAAGAATCAAGACCCACTTTAATTAAGACAGTCTCTATTCGTACGCACCCAAATCTCAATCCGTACGCACCCCCCCACTTTCAGCCACAAGTCAGCTACAGAGCGGCCGACATCGCAGATCCCTTTCCCCGGACTCCCCTCTTGTAACAACGACCTTTAAATCCCCTGAGCTTCTCTTCGATGCTCTGAAGGAGTTCTGCACCCGAAATCGAATGGGTTTGATTACTAAGGGATTTCCCGGTGATCTGCCGGATCGATCAATCCGCCGGATTCACCGCAAGTTCGCGCCTCCACTTCATTCCTGGATTACTCCACAACCATGGCCCCAATTGACGAAGCGCTTGAGTTTCTAAAGTCGTCTGACACTGTGAACTATGCCAAAGTGGCACGCCAGTTCAAGTGTGACGAGACTACCCTGCGCCGACGACATCAAGGCAAACAGAGGTCAAGACAGGATGCCGACGCTGTGTATAAGTCACGTCTCTCAAAACAGCAGGGAAGGGATCTTGTTGCGTATATTCGTAAGCTTTCGTCACGTGGGATTCTGCCTACGCTGCCGATGATCAAAAGTTTCGCCCAGGATATCGCCAAAATTGAGGTCGGAAAGGACTGGCCATACAGCTTCGTTCGACGCAACAGCGATGAGCTCGGTTGTACTTGGTTCGACGGTTTTGATATCGCAAGAAAGAGGGCGGACAATCCCTCGCGGTACAGAGCTTACTACGAGCTCGTAAGTAGGCGCCCAAGTCCACCCCTTCATTGCTGATTGTACAAGATTCGCGAGAAAATCGAGAAATACAACATCCTGCCTTGCAACACGTATAATGTGGATGAAAAGGGCTTCCTCCTCGGCGTTATCAATCGTACCAAGAGGGTATTCTCTGTTCGTGCCAAGAAGCAAGGGAAATTGATCGGTGCTGCGCAAGATGGCAACAGATCATGGATCACGTTCCTGGCATGCGTCTGTCAAGACCTGACCGCGCTACCCCCGTTTCTCATCTACCAAGGCAAACCAGGGCAAGTCCAGGACTCTTGGTTAACGGAATTTGATCCCGAGCACCAATCAGCGTTTTTCACGACCTCAGAATCGGGTTGGACGAGCCACGAACTTGGAAAGGAGTGGCTCATTGGCGTTTTCGACCGGTTCACAAAAGCCAAGGCGCGAAACGGCCGTGATTACCGCCTCCTGATCACCGATGGACATTCCAGTCATGTCAATATGGACTTCCTGGAGTGGTGTGACCAGCATCGGATAATCGTTGCAGTGTTTCCGCCCCATTCAACGCACAGGCTGCAACCCCTTGATGTGTCCCTTTTTGGCCCTCTTTCGACCGCATATACCAACCAGCTCATCCGATGGACTGCAAAGACACAGGGACTCGTTGGACTGTCCAAAAGGGAGTTCTGGTCGTTATTTTGGGACGCATTCGGGTCGTCGTTCTCAGCGGAGAACATCGCAAGCGGGTGGAAACGGACCGGATTGCTCCCATTTGACCCCGAAGTCGTTTTGTCGCAGATCGCGGGAAAAACAGAAGATGAATCTGAGCCTGGCAGCAGTTCCGTAGACTCGCTCGCTCTTGAGCAACCCACTGCTCGGGATTTGCGCCGACTTGTCGACAAAGTAGTCGATAAATCCTCCAAAAACGCCGAACGAGACAGTCGGAAGCTCAGAAGCACTCTCGAAAGCCTCCAATCTCAAAATGAACTGCTTCGATATGAGAATCAAGGGCTCCGCGAGACTCTTTTTCACGAAAAAACAGCGCAGAATGCGCGGTAAAGCTCTGAAAGATTACCTTTTCGATCGTGTAGATCCTAACTCGGCTCAGGTGTTCAGCCCCGCGAAAGTGGCCCAAGCACGCCTGCGCAAGGCAGCTATGGAGACCCAAAAGGCGCAAGGCAGCTATGGAGACCGAGACCCAAAAGCAAGAGGAGGCATTAGAGAAGGAGCGACAAAGGTTTGAAAGACAGAAAAAGGCGGCAGAGGTCAAAGCTCTCACCTTGGAGAGGAGAAGGCAGCGAGAGGCAGAAACGGAGCAAAGACGACAGGCAAAGGAAGCCAAACGGCAAGAAAGGGAGAAAAACAGGCAGATACAGAAAGAACTCAGGCGCAACAACCGGGAAACAGTGTCGGAGATGGAATCTGTCCCCCGCGTGACGCCACAAACTCGCGAGAAAAGTCCGGGTTTACGAGACGAGATTATTGTCGCCATTTCGGCTCTACCAGAGCCGCTGACAGGGCCGGAAAACTTGAGATCGCCCACTGATGAGCTACAAAAAGGTCCAAAGTCGGTGTCGGCCACTTTTCCCGTTCCCCAAAAGCCATGTTTAGCTGTCGAGAGCGATCGAGAGATGGTGGTTGCAATTCGAGGACTTGGGCGATCGGGACGCAACAGGCGGCGGCCAAGGTGGCTTGATGACTTCGAAATGAATTGAATGGTATCTCTAGGCATAGATACTATACCTGCTTCAATTTGAGGATATTCAAAATGACTGATGTGGAGTTTTGGCCGGTTTTCCGCTGGAATGCAAGGGGGCAAAAATCCGGCGAATCACCCGATCCGGCGCATCACCAGGAAATCCCTTAGTATATCAAGTACTTGACAAGTTGTCAATCGAGTTCACTACATAGTCAAGTCAAGCTTCAATCGAGTTGAGGTACCTTTCAATCAATCGAGTTTGATGGCCGAAAGTGAACTTGACTGATTGTTAGCCACACTGGTCGCCATCGCGATTGGAAGCAAGTCTAACCAGTTCTCTTGCAGATAGTTTGTCCATATCCGAAGAATCCTCTCTACCTCTTGGTTCATTCGTTCTGTTGCACCGTCGGTTTGTGGATGGTACGCCGTCGACAACCGCTGCTCGATCCCTAGCAGCTGACAGAAATGTTTCCACATACCACTGACAAACTGGGGACCCCGATCACTGGTTATGGCCGTTGGGATGCCATGGACAGGGTAGTGTCGTTCGAAGAGTCTTCTTGCAACCGCTTCTGAAGAAACATCGTTCAATCCTTCGAGTTCGACGCCTTTGGTGAGTCGGTCCGTGACCACCATGCAGTTCGTCGCGCCATCCCTCCCGGACGGTGGGAGGTCAGTGATGAAATCAATGGTAATTTCGCTCCATATGCGTTGCGGAATAGGGAGCGGCTTTAGGAGTCCTTTCTTTGTATCCCTCCAGATGGTGTTTCGTCCGCAAACTTCACAGTTCCGCACAAACCGGCGTACTGCACTAGCTGCCCCTGGCCAGAAGAAGCGTCTTGACAGGATCGAGTACGTGAGATCCCTTCCAGGATGTCCAGTGATATGGGAGTCATGTGTTTCTTGGATAATCTTCGTTCGTAGCGGCTCCGAAGCAGGTATCCAGACACGCTCTCTGAAGCATAGCAGGCCTCTGTTGTCCAGCGAGCATTCTGAAATGCTGACAACCTTTTCTTTCTGTAGCTCCGTCGGCAGGTTCTTTTCTCCGTTTGCCACCAGCTTTGTGAGTTCTTGATAAAGCTTGTCTTCTTGGCGTGCGGCGTGCCACAGCTGCTGTAGCTCTTCATCTTCAAACATCCTGATCTCTTTTCCGAAGTTGAGTTCCTGGGCACCCTCGGTGTTGGTAGACAATGTCGATATTGGGACCCTTCTAAGGTGATCATCCTGGAATAGCCTCATTATGCGTCCCTTTAGTCGTTCATCGGAGTAGTTCGCTGGCATATCCTGGTCCCGTCGAGAGAGTGCGTCAGGCAAACCGCCCTTGCGGCCCGGCCTCCACTCGAGCTCGAATTGGAACCTAGATAGGAACTCCGACCACCGCACTTGTCTCTCTGTCAACCTCCTTTCCGAGTAGAAGTATCTCAGGTTCTTGTGGTCCGTTATGACCCAGTGATCTTGTTGGACTGGACTGGACTGGATTTCGAGGTCGGATCCAGTCCAGTCCAATGCAGAGCGCTGGAGACTCCAGAACCGCCAATGCAGAGCGCTGGGGACTCCAGAACCGCCAATGCAAATCCAGTTCTCAAAGTGGATCAGTTTAAAGTGGTCGAGAATTCGTATTTTCTTGAAGTCATCGCGTATTACCACGGAGTCAGTCCTTGTTCAGTGCCATGCACCAATAACCCGGATTATCTACCACACGCCCTCCTGGGGCTGTGTAGTAGCCTTATTATCATCGAGGAACTCGTCGTTCATTTTGGTTTCGGATTCATCCCCAGCTTGGTAAGTCTCCCGCAAATCAGACTCCCCTTCTAGTTTCCCGATGTTGGTATCCTCAAAAGTATTCCGCACAGGTGGGCCGTACCAGGACCGGAGGCACTCGCTAGCTTCGATGATGTCTATCTTAAGTCTCGATCGCCGGTCGGAAAGCAGTATCTTGGCGCTGCTGAATAGCCGCTCACATTCATCCGACATTGGTGGAACAGCTAGAACGTCTAGTGCCATGCGTGCTAGATCGGGCTGCGTATGGTAGCGATCGTTCCAATACTTGATAACGTCAAAGGTTTCGTCCTCACCAAGCCGGATAACATCTGTCTCAAGGAACTGATCGAGAAGATCGATGGCAGGCAAGTCGGTTGACACGACCTCGTGACGAAGCTTCAGCCGTTTATGGCTCTTGACAGCCGCAAAAGCCTTCTCCTTCCTAATTGGAACAGACGACGCTGGAGCGGAAGAAGCGGAGACCGAAGCCATTTTTCTGGAATGCCTGCCGCGATACTCGTCTAGCCAGAGCTCTCTAACAAGCTTCGTAACATCTGGAATCCATGCCCGTTTTTGTTCGTCTGTCCAAGTCTCGTTGTACCACTGGCATTTGAGAGTCGGATTCAGCGAAATGGCGGTATAATATGCCGGTGTTTCGTCCACCTTATTGAAGTACTGCTCGGCTTTACGCCAAGAAGCTTCTGCTGAAGCGGCAAGAAATGCAAAGTCGTCGGATTCAGCAGCAGCAGCAGTAGCAGCTCCACGACCGGTCTTCCTTCGAACAGCCGCCCTGTGGAGTTCCTCGAATTTAATCTTGGCCTGCTGGATCTCATTTAGCAGCCAGTCAAGCGTCTGAAAGTGGTCTGCTAGCGTTGACTTAATTAATCGTTGAAACTGAATTAATCCTGACAAGCCTTGATTCAGGTAAATAACCCGAGCCTAGGATTCAGATTCAGTGAATCGCTAATTAATCGTCACGGTTAATTACACCACTGCGTGGAATTGGTGACCACCTTGATGATGAGCGCTGAGTAGCCACCATTCACACGCTGTTTCGTCGTGTGTGTGCGGCTCATAGCTGATTAGTCGCACTTTGCGTCTTTGGAGGCCCCCTGTCTGAGTTTTGTGGACAGCAAAGCTCGAAACATAGATTTTGGTATACCAAACCAACCGTCACGCACTTTGGGGCACTAAGATAGGCAATTACTTCGATAAAATACCTCGAACACCCGTTAAGTTGCCAATGCAAGGGGCTTAACGGCTGAATATCCAGCCCGAAGGGTGAGCATCGTATAGCACCGTATACCTGCAATCTCATCGCATGGCCAAGGTAGTCCTGATACGTGATGCTCCGTAAGCGAGGCTCCACGAGTCGGCCTTGCCGTTAGGGTAGAGGGTAGGGAACGCGAGCGTTAACAGCGGCTGGGAACGGTTGAATTCGTCGATAGGGGTCCTGCGAATGGAAGGCAGTGGCATCTGGTGGTGAGCCTGCGCGCTACGCGGCATATACTCCAGATCAGTCATGCGCTCAGGGTTAGGGGTCCCATCAAGAAATCGGGACTGCAGAGCGTTCAATTCGGTGTCAGTAACCTGCAAATTCGGGATCGCTGATGCATCGGCATCGGTAGGGTCCTCTTCCACAACCCCCTCAACGGGGCCTTGAGGGACCTCGCCGTCAGGTATGTCGGCCACTTGGCTGGCAATGGAAGCAACTATGCTGCCATCAAGAGGAATCCGTTGCAGGCGATTCTGGCTCACAACGATATCACGATAGCCCGGGTGGTGATGGTGTAGGTAATGCAGCCAGGTCAGCAGACATGAGCGGCGAACCCGGAAATCGCGAGCAAACTGCTGCTGGAAGCGAGGGTCGCCCTCCATATTAGGAGGCCGCAGGAGCGCGATATCCAGTTCTTCAGGTAGGACTGGCAGCTCTTCGAACAGCCTACCGACGTTACGAAGGAAGTGGACAACATGGCCGCGGTACTTATATTGAGCGCCACGTACCTGTAGGACCTTCACGTGTACATGCACCCTAGCAATCAGCATCTCCTCAACCATAGTTAAATCAGGTAGGTTGGCGGGGACTTCCCCGAAGTCAAGGTTATTCGCAGCGCTAAAGAAGTAGGGCTCGTTAGGGGCTTTCTTCCTGTCTCGACCAATGCAGCGACTGCAGATTTTCGAGCTATTTCGCTTCATATCGAGCCAACGCTCCTGGCAGCGAATGCAACTATGCATCTTGTCGTCATTCAGGGCAGTATAGAACTCCCGCACAAGCGCCTGATCTTCCTCACTAAGGGCGGGCAGATTAAGGTCCGCTGTAAAGGGTGGATCAACTATCCGATCAAACTGTCGCTCTTGAGGCTGTGGCCGTGGGTTGAAAGTGCCTTGACGGGTATAGCGGCCGCGGCGATGATCCTGTGACAGTATAAGAGGAAGTGGTAGGAAGAGTGTTTTGAGGAATCGGCGTTTGCGGAATCGGCGTGCCCAGAACTACTCTTGGCAGGCTAAGGGTAGGATGGACAGAAGATCCCTCTGCAGCGCTTGGGATAGATGGCCTCGGCAGAGATCTAGGCACCGGCCTGATTAATGACTCAGGGTAGGGTAATCCTATGTATGGTAAAACTCATAACGATAGAACTAAAAGCCTTATAGTCCCTGGAGTGCGGGGGCCAGGCCACAGAATAAGGCAGGCGTGGCAAGAGATTGTAAGCCGTTCACAGACGCAGGCGTTGGCGCAATCCGCCTTGGAGGCGTCAGGTTAGCTAGCGAATCAGTTCTCTTCGTGGCTCTGCGTTGTGGTAGCCTTGAGGCGATATTTCGCATCGCGGCAACGGCGGCTCGGGACTTGGTTACCCGTTCCTTTCGGTGTGCCCTACAGCTAGCACACTGTCCTTTACGCTTCGAAATTCGACATCGGGCAGGTCATGCTTGCAGGCACGGCAGTTGCGGACTGCCTGGGGTATATCGTGCTCCATGTGACCGTATATATATCCACCTCTTAACACCTAGACCGCTAGGTATCGCTCGGAAAGAGAGGCTCTGTGAAGGCCAATGTCCAATACCGTGATAGATCTCGATAGGGAGGTTGTCTGAAGCAGTTAGATCGGGTCTGGAGGATCAGGGAGGGAACTGAACTACTTCCCAGAAGCAGGGTAACCGGGGAATCTTGAGAGGTAGGCCGGCTGCGGAGGTGATATGTAAACCTGGATACCTTTAGCAACCTGGTGGGTTTGATGGATTCGATGGGAAAGGGAAGCAGCGGCCATCTAGGTTGGCGTAAGGAACGAGGGGCACGTGGCTTATTTGGCCAGAATCGTGTTTAGAAACTCGACAAATGAATTGCACCGAAGAAAAGAAAACCGAAAGCTCCTGGAGAGCTTGCTAGTTGCCTAGTCAACGCTCAGGGGTCTGTGCCGAGGCCTTCATTTGGTGGCGTTCGCGGTCGACCAATTCCCGCACGAGTTGAGTACAGGGGAGGCCAATTAGCCAATCAGAGGAGGTTTTATGCTCGATTCTTTCTGACTGAGTAGAACGCCCTTCGGGCTGAATAAATCGATTGATCACGGCTCAAGAATCGATCGAATCGATCGATTTCGAACCTTGGTTGGAACTCGTAGTACAACATGGTCGAATGGGTTCTCAGACCGAAAATTCGTCAAGCTATTACTGTGTTCTGCTCCGAGGAGCCTGCGCTGCAAGAAGACGCCTTGCACCCGTGCGATTGGATTGTTTTGGCTGAGATCCATAATTCCTCGAGCCCTTTCACGACGCTACTATTGCCAACGAAAGCTGGAAAAACTACATTTCCGATGTCCTACCTACCATGGACTACCTTTTGCACCATATCGAAGCCGCCAGAAATACGACCGATATACCTCACCTAGCCACGATGATGGAGACAGCATGGGCAAAATTAGCTGACTACTACGAGCTCACAGAAGATTCACCTGTCTATTCGGCCGCGACAGTCTTGAATCCTTCTCTCAAGTGGACGTACATGGAAAACACCTGGGAAGACAGACAAGAGTGGATTGAAAGAGCGAAGGCTCGAGCTGGGCAGTTGTGGAGAGATGAATACAAACCGGCCTCGCGGTGCTGCATTACCAGACCAATTCCTGAACAACGGCCAGATGCAAAACGGCCAAACGGATACAAAAAATGGATGAAAGAGCAGAAGGCTACGATTTTCAGCATGGATGATGACGAGTATGATGTATACTGTCGCGAACCTGTAATCATGGTATCGGATCCGCTCAAGTGGTGGCTGGATCCAACACAGCGGCGACGATTTCCCGGCCTATCCTCGATGGCTACAGACATTCTGTCAATCGCGCCGATGTCGGCGGAAACGGAGCGACTCTTCTCTAAGGCTAAGTTATCAGTGACCGATCAGCGAGGCTCTATCAACGTCGAAACACTCAATCTTCTGGAATGCCTCAGGTCTTGGGATAATAGCGCACTGATACTTCCGACAGAGGTAAGAACGAAATGGAGACCAGCTTCTTACGAGTGCATTTTAAGTATCGATACATGGACGGCAGTCACGATACCCTTGAACGCGTCAGCTCTGAAGCCTAAGATCCAGGTCGCGAGGACGAAAGTCAACATCGGCTTTGTAGAACGTGATGCATTTGAAGCAATGGGGGATTCGCGCACATGGACGGCCTAAGGCGGGATATGACGTCTTGACTTCAATCGTGTGCGCCAAGCCTGTATTTTGCATAATCGCACTGATAGTGTAAACTGCAGTTCGCAGTGCAGTGCAGTTTGTCGCTGACGAACGGACTGACAGTTTGGTTTGACCATCTGGGCTGCACTGCCAGTTCAGTGCGCCCGGCCCTGAAGCTCGCCAGAGTCGGCACCAAGCGCTACCTCGGTGTAGTTACCGGCTCCCAGGCGCGTGGAGCGCTTACAGAAATCCAAGACGATGGCATTTCCATAACAGTAGAGTCCTATGGCGCCGCTGAGGTCCTCGCGGAAAGGCAGCCCGGAGTACGCGCACAGGCAAAAGCCCACGAAGGGGGTCATGGCCGCCTCTGTGCACAGCATGTAGGTAGTAATCTTATGGAGTGTTTAGATCCGTTCTGCGTACTGTCCCTTCATATATCCTCCAAGTACACAGCGGGTGTCATCTCTGTTGATCTTACAGCCCGTACTTCACAGATGATTTGCGTCAGCGTTTGTGCGAAAACGACGGCTTGGTTGAGTATCAGCCAGTTAAATGCAAAAGACAAGACAATCATCAATACAAGCAAGTTCCGAATACCGCGGCTAGCAGCATATTGCCGGCACAGGCGAAAAACCCGTCATTTGGCAAAGAGTTTGCCAAAAGAGCTTAAATCCATTTGGCCTTGAAACGCGCGGCTACTCATCGTGGTCGTCAGGCTACCGAACGACTGATCCACCCCTGGTTGTGCCACACCGACTATCCCTTGCATAGCGATCGAATGGTTGTCTGTCTTCATATCACCAAACTTCTGTCCAGTTCGCTGTGCGCGAGTTGCCGACAAAGTCTTTTGGCAGACTTCTTGAAGGATAAGCGCGCTCGAATCTCCCTCACCGACTGTGCCGTAGTCATCGGCTCGTGATTCTGCTTCTCTCGTGGATAGCTGCGCGCCCAGGTCGGCTAGAGCCCGCTCCTGTGCTTCGAATCGAGTCCGAATCTGATCGATATCCCCGGAGGTGTGGCTGGAAACGATCCTGTTCAGTGTCAGTGGAGCTCCTCATTTGAAACGGTGGGGTCCGTACAGCGTGATCGAAGACAAAACCATGGTTATTGTCCTCTGACAGTCCGCCAAGTCCCTATTCAGTCTATTTATCTCCGACTCGTTGAAATACACAACGAATCTGTCGCGCTTGCTGAAATGCGAATCAGTCGAATGACCGGCAAATTTTGTCATGGCAGCCGTGAATGCTTGGCAGAGAGACTCTGTCCACTCCAACGCCTTGCTGAGCTCTATCTCCTCCAGAACGGAACCGACCGCGCCGGATGCAGAGTTCGCTTCGAGTGTTTGCGTCAGCGTGCCTAACGTTGTCTGGGTTTGGGAGAGGAGACTCTTGCTCTGCGAAACGGAATGTGGCGCATCCACGAGCCCGTCGACAACGTTGTAAAGCGCCCTAGCGCTCTGCAACGCGGCAGTCGCAACGGCAGGAGATCTCGTCCCTCCAGGCACCATCGCCGTCCCTGCAGCCATCATCTTCGGTGGCCTCGAATCTCAGTTGCAGAATTTCGCGTCCGTATGTGTTGCGTCGACCAGCGCAATGGCGCGGGAGGGGCAAAATGTGGAGCAGCGCTTTGGCAATGCGGAAGCTTTCGACGGCGGCTTGCTGTTCCAGGGTTACTTCAGCGGACCTCTCCACATCCACCGTGAGCCGACGTCTATCTGTTGTACGCTGACGACAGACGGCAACTGACAATAAGACAGACGAGACACGGGCGAAACACCACGTCGCGCAGCGGATTATCCCGTTTCCGCGCAATGAGGACGTGGTGGACCGCAACATCTTCGCCGCGCTCGACCGGCTTTTACTCCCCTCGCCCGACTATCAGAGCGCGGCGCTCTGGGGCCTCGGCGGCTCCGGGTAAGTCTGCCGCCAGGTTAGACTGCATCTGCTGACCGAAATAGCAAAACACAGATCGCTCTCGATTATGCCTACCGCCGGAGCCACGACCCGGCCTGCTCGGTGTTCTGGGTCCACGCCGACAACGAGACGACATTTACGCAGGACTACAAGGTGATTGCGAAGAGGCTGGGCCTGGCGGGTAGTTTGGATGGGTCGGAGCTGTTGACGGCCGTGCGCGAGCGGATCGAGGCGGACCCGTGCTGGCTGCTCATTCTCGACAACGCGGACAACCTCGCAGCGTTTGGGGTGGGCCGGACAAAATCAGGCGCAGGGGAAAAGCACAGCCTGTACGATTTCGTGCCGCGGGGCCCCGCAGGGACGGTGCTGTGGACAAGCCGTGACAAGCGGATTGGCGGGAGTCTCGTCGGTGCCCGACGAGCGATTAACGTCAGTAGCATGACGGAGGGAGAGGCGAGGATACTGCTCGAGACGGTTCTGGGCAAAGGGATTGACGAGGAGTCGCACGACGCCATGGCGCTACTTGCCGAGCTGGAGTGGCTCCCACTCGCAGTATCGCAGGCGGCAGCATACATGCGAAGGACGTCGACTCCAATCGGCGAGTATCTGTCGAGGCTAAGGAGACGCATGAAGAGATGGGAGGTGCTCCGTGAGACAGAGTTCGACCGACACCGCAGACGGTATGTGTCGAACAACGTCCTACAGACGTGGGATATCTCGATCGAGCATATCCGGCAGGAGAACCAGATCGCCTGCGATATCCTCCACTCGCTTGCGTTTGTGGACAACCAAAACATCCCGTTCGCGTTGATCGCGAAGGCAGCTGACATGATGGGAAGACCGACCAGAAAGGAAGAAGCCACGAGCGCTAGCTCTGCATGCAGTAAAGACCAGGACGAGAACCAGGACAATAACGACAACGTCCTAGCAGCAACTGTCCTTCTGCAAGACTTTTCCTTCCTGCGTCTGCGCACGTCCGGCGAACGATACCAGGCTTATGAGATGCACAAGCTCGTGCAAGAGGCTACGCAGTACAGCTTAAGCCAAGAGGATAGGCGGAAGGACGAAACGCATTTCTCAGAGGTAGCTCTTCGGACTCTCACAGATCTATTTCCGGAGAGCCGACGGGAAGTATGGGGGGAGTGCGAGAAATATCTCGGGCATGCGCAGCGTGCGGCCGAATGGGCCAGGTTGTGTGAGGGTGAGGTAGAGGCAGCGGCGCTTTTGGCTCGAGTGTCGGACTATCTGCATGACCTTGGGAGGTGGAGAGAGAAGGAGCCTGTGGACGAAAGTGCTTACGAGTATCGGAAGAAAGTTCTCGGCGAGAGGCATCCCAACACGATCCGGAGCATGGCGTCACTGGCCACGACATACCATGCCCAGGGAAGGTATGACGAGGCGGAGAAGACATCGGTGGAAGTGCTGGCACTGCGGCGCGACGTTCTCGGCGAGAAGCATCCCGACACGATCCGGAGCATGGCGTTACTGGCCGTGACATACCATGCCCAGGAGAGGTATGATGAGGATGAGAAGATATCAGTGGAAGTGCTGGCACTGTGGCGCGACGTTCTCGGCGACAAGCATCCCGACACGATCTGGAGCATGGCGTCACTGGCCACGACATACCATGCCCAGGGAAGGTATGACGAGGCGGAGAAGATCAAGGTGGAAGTGCTGGCACTGCGGCGCGACGTTCTCGGCGAGAAGCATCCCGACACGATCCGGAGCATGGCGAATCTGGCCGCGACATACCATGCCCAGGGGAGGTATGACGAGGTGGAGAAGATATACGCGGAAGTGCTGGCACTGCGGCGCGACGTTCTCGGCGAGAAGCATCCCGACACGATCCGGAGCATGGCGAATCTGGCCGCGACATACCATGCCCAGGGGGGGTATGACGAGGCGGACAGGCTTGCAAATAGATAGATCAAATCAGATTGGCCCTCAATCTGATCTGATTTGAGAAAAATTGAAGGCGGATCTGATTTGATTTGATTTGAGTCCCGGAAATCTCGACTTGATCTGATTTGATTTGACTCAGCGCAGTTCGATCTGGATCTATTTGGCTATCTGAATAACCCCGCTTTTTTCCCAGGACGCGATACACTGCCGTAAATGCTGCCGCAGACCTCGCGAACTCGCGATCGCACGACTGATCAAAGCACGAGAGGAATGAGCATATTTTCTCTGGGCTCTGGGTTCGGTAAGCCCCATTGAAGTTACCCAATTTTGGTATTGTAGCCAACACCAAAGAAAGTCCTTGTAAAGCAGCAGCTCAAAGTGCGTCTTCAATAACTAGTTCGCTCTTGCGGGAGCCGAACGCCACCCATAAACAAGCTCGCGCTACCTGGAGAGAATGATACTGCTTTACATTTGTGACGAAGCAGGCAACGCTGGGCCATCTTGCCACGATTTTCAACACACACAACTGGGACAGTTCAAAAGGTGCGCTCTGGGTCAAGTCCGTCTCGTCGTTTCATGTACTGACACGAACAACCCTGCGGTGGCACGATACTGTTCTGGTTCCGAAATCCCCCCCAATTCGATGGGAAGGCAGTCCTCGGCACTGACGACCTGCTAGTTTTGCAGACCTTTAACATTGCCTACGATGACGGCATCTCTCCCTCCGAGCGACATCGGATCCAGCTATCAGGCTGCTACCTTCTTCTCGCCTTCACTGGGGCTCGACCCCCAGAGATCGTGGATAACGAAAAGAGGAGACCAAAGGATGGGACATGGGAGGAGCTCTACGGCCCGAAGATCGTCAGGGTTGAGGACTCCTGCCAGTCTGCCGATGAAGATGCCCGCTTGCTCGAAGCCGAACGAGGTCCAAGCGGGGGGTGGCGGAACCTGTGACATATCGATGCGACACGGGGGATCTGGCCAACTGTTACTGGATATCGAGACGCCATCAAGGCAGCGACACGTCGGCCTCGTGAGGGCCAAAGCACACACAGTTGGCCACATTGGGCGGGCCACGTTCAGCTGCGCACCCTCCCTTTCTCCGTCGCAGGCGAACATGCAGGCGACAGCTTGTGCACCCCGGCAGTATTGAGCGGCTTCATCTAAAAACAGGAATTAGGTCTCGAAGGCACTAGAACATTCCTCACGCGCTCTCACAATGTATAAATAAGCCAAGGCCCCTACGACCCTGAGAAGGGCAGAGGCATGATAAAATAGAAGATAAAACTTACTTCAGTAACCTTTCTCTTGAAGAGTTACTCCCACAAACGCCTGCAGGGCTCCAGCGAGATATGATCAAATTCCATCATGCCGCACCGCCGCTAGTATCCGACCTCCAGGTATCGAGTTTACCGAGAGAAGCCGTCGTATCTGGATGATCACGGCCAAGAATCTCGATCCGCAGTTGCACACAACATCAGATCCTGCCCCTCAACGCCGACACGCCGTCCATCAAGGACTTCTTGTCCATGTCCGAATTCGACATCCTAGAGGGCCGTTTCAGCACTCCCAGTCACGTACGAATCTCGATGCCTGCGGGCGAGGCGGGACAGTCTCCTACTAGCCAGGACGTCGAGGTGCCGTACATCTTTATAGGCGGTGGAGCACGACGGCGAGGTTGTTCATGCTGGTCAGCGTCGACGGATGTTCCTTGCCGAGCACCTTCTCTGAGAGTTTCCATTCCTTGTTCCTTGCCGAGCACCTTGCCGAGCACCTTCTCTTTAAGATCGAGTGCCTGCCGATGCAGCCGCTCGGCCTCCTCGTACTTGCCTAGGCGGTGGAGCACGACGGCGAGGTTGTTCATGCTGCCGAGCGTCTCGGGATGTTCCTTGCCGAGCCCCTTCTCTGAGAGTTTCCATTCCTGCCGATGCAGCCGCTCGGCCTCCTCGTACTTGCCCAGGCTCTCGAGCACGAGGGCGAGGTTGTTCATGCTGCCGAGCGTCTCGGGATGTTCCTTGCCGAGCACCTTCTCTGAGAGTTTCCATGCCTGCCGAAGCAGCCGCTCGGCCTCCTCGTACTTGCCCAGGTGGTGGAGCACGAGGGCGAGGTTGTTCATGCTGGCGAGCGTGGACGGATGTTCCTTGCCGAGCGTCTTCTCTCTAAGATCGAGTGCCTGCCGATGCAGCTGCTCAGCCTCGTGGTATTTTCCGAGAACATGGACGCTCTCTCCGACATTGAAGAGAAGCTCGCCCTCGGCCTTCTCATCGCCCGCGTCCTTTCGAAAGTCGAGGATACGCTGCGCATGTGGAAGATACCTCATCCAGGCATCTCGGTTCTCGTGCTCCGGGTAAGGGAAGACCTGAGCCAACCTTCGTAACGTCTCCTTGGCCAATTTACCCAATTCACCACTTCGTCGCAGCCAATATCGTGCCGAGAGTTGTACAAGCCTGTGCATGTCGAATGAGTCCGCCTTCTGCTGAGTTATGAATGAGTACGCCTTTAGCGTTCCAATGGCTTCTGTTGTCTTTGCCTTCCCTCTGTCGGGCAACAGCGACCGAGGAATATCTCGTTCTGCAAGGAAGGACATGAAGCGGAGGTAGTCAGCTGCTGTTGGATCAGAGCGCAAGATTTGGCGGAATGAAATCATCCAAGTTGCAGCAATCGGATTTTTCATCTTGTCGTATCGACCCAAATCTTCGAATTCTCTACTGAGTAGGTAAATAGTTTCGTCTTCGTCTGATTCATACATCGTTAGATATTCGGTGGTGGAGATCTGGTTTTCGTTCATGTACGCCGACGCTTGCTTTATAGCGAGGGGCAAATTGCCCAACAATTCGAGCAACTGTGTCGCATTTCCTGCCGCGAACGCCACATTCAGGTTAGACTCCAGAAGTTGATGAGCCTCGTCTGCCTCCATAGGTTCGACGGATACAAGATTTTTTCCGGCTAGGCTCACAGCAGCCTTGTAATTTCGTGTCGTGAATAAGATGGAACCTTTGCAACCGAAAGGAAGGCATTGGGCCAAGGATGTGCCACCGATAGAGCGTGCGGGGGCCTCGGACAGTATATGCAGATCATCGGCATTGTCGACAACTAGCAGCCATCTGTCGATGCGGTTCCCGCTCAGGGCGGCCTTGACCAGCGACTTGACATCGGCGCCGTCGTCCTCAATCCCGTCGATCTGGAGTTTCCGGCCGATCTCGCGGTAGGCCAGTTCGAAGCTGATGGCATCGACAGCAGGCACCCAAAAGACCGAGCACGCCTGATCTGCGTCGTGAATACGAAAGGCGGCCTCCAGAGCAATCTGGGTCTTGCCGACTCCTCCAAGGCCAAAGACAGCGGTCCTCTGGCAGTATTTCTCGTCTCTGTTCGGATGGATCTTCTCAACCAGCTGCTGGAGGAGCGACTCGCGGCCAACAAAGTCCCTGTTCCGCTCAAAAGGGACCAGCCAGTGACCCTGGCAGCTAGGCCCTGAGATGGCCAATTGTCAATACACTGGCATTCGGCACGTACAAAGCAGCTTACCGTCTGGTAAAGGGCGTGACTTCTCCGAGAGGATCTTGACTAGCTCGGACGCGACTTGTTGGTAATTGTTGTCGGACCGGTTTCGAAATCTGTTTAAGCCGCGATGGTCTGCGTCAAGGGCAATGATCTGCAGGAAGCTGGCGCCAGCGGTGGCAGAGGATTCCGGAACCACCTGTCCAAGGTCAGCGGAATAGCAAACACGTAGCGTGGGTCACTACGCACGAACTCGCGGATCCAAGGAATAAAGCCGAGAAGATAGCGACGCATCTTTCTCCGTTCGCGGTAGTACAGCCGCGTCGTGTTTCCAAAGTGTTCCCGGAACCTGTCGTCAAGGTCTTTGAGGTCGACGTTTCCTGCCACCAACGGACGCATAATTTCGACATCGGCATCCAGAGGCGTCAGGAGGCGCGCGGCTAACAGACCGAATCGAGTAAATGGCGATCCGTGGTGAGGCGTTCCGAGGAAGAGCACTCCTTTCAGCCGATCCTGCAGCTCGGGCAGGTCAACGAGGGCCTGAATAAGTCAGCCCCGCCCCCGTACACGGCGGATCTACATACTTGTTTGATGACCAGCCCGCCATAGCTATGGCCGACCAAGACCAGGTCGTGGCCGCGCAGCTGTCGCTGGCATTAGGTTCCGTCCTGC
>KQ030635.1:34023-59944 GCA_000956045.1 Hirsutella minnesotensis 3608
ATCCGGCCACGGGAGCCCACCGGCAGACGCTCGAGGGCCACAGCAAGAGATACAGGAGCGTGGGGCAGGGGTTGACGATCGAGGGCCGCCGGAACAGATCGGTCACGGCCGTCGCCTTCTCGCCCGACGGCAAGACGCTCGCGTCGGCTTCGGAGGACAGGACCGTGCGGCTCTGGAATCCGGCCACGGGAGCCCACCGGCAGACGCTCGAGGGCCGCCACAACAGCTCGGTCACGGCCGTCGCCTTCTCGCCCGACGGCAAGACGCTCGCGTCGGCTTCGGAGGACAGGACCGGGCGGCTCTGGGATCCGGCCACGGGAGCCCAGCGGCAGACGCTCGAGGGCCACGACGGCTCGGTCACGGTCGTCGCCTTCTCGCCCGACGGCAGATACTTGACGACGAATTTTGGATCGCTCCGACTCTCATTCACATCGGCCCTATCTGATCAACATCGTGACAAGCACCCTACAGTTCATTCAATGTATGTCGATAACGAGTGGATAACTGTAGATGGAAAGAGATGTCTATGGCTTCCCAACGATTATAGGTCTCCAGAAGTAGCTGTGCATGGCAATACGATCGTCTTGGGGCGTCGGTCTGGCGGACTAACATTCTTGGAGGCCAAAGTTGCATGAATTGCTACGATGATGGTGATACAAGAGTTCATTTTGTGTGCCTCCTTTGCAGCAAAGGGGCCTGGGGTTAGCCGCCAACTTATACATGGTCAAAAGTTCGCTCCACCGGCGTTTGCCACTATGACCGCAGCCACACCAGTCCTCGAAGACCTTAGACCATCTTAAATCCGTCGACGTGCGAAACAAAGCCAGGACGATCAAGCTTAAAACAGAGCTAACGGAGCAGCTTCGAGCCACCGAGAACGTCTTGCGCTAGCCCAGTCGTCACTCTTTTCGAAAGCTTTCAGTTTCCAAGTTACGGCCGCGGCCGCTATTGACGTCGTTGGACAGTGTGGGCGAGGGGACGGAAGCCGATTTGTCTCGAGCCGGTCGAGTATTATCGACAGCCGTACCATGAGCCCGAGAGCGACAGATGCCATTATAGTTAAGCCAGAGCCACCGCCACGATATCAGATGTGCCGAGCAGTGAAAACTGTTGAGGCGCTCTGGAACGAGTGGACGGTTGGCCTTCGAGACGGACCTGCCATTGCCGACCTTGGTAGCAGATGGGGAAGCCGGTGGGGCGCCGGCCGGCAAAACGAGTTGCAAGGTATTCGTACCTCTCGAGGTCACTAGGGAAATTCGTAAGGTCGCGAAGCTCGTAGGTGTAGCGAAGAGGCAGCGATGCACATTGCACATTGTTAACCTACAACAGCAACAAACCGACTGCTCGCTCGGCTTTATTTTGCGAACAGCTTTGAACGAATAGAAGGACGCAAACTGTACAGCCTCAGGGGTAGAAATATACGATCTTTGGATCCCTTTATCCCCTGTTACCGAAAGAACTCGTCTTGCCGAGGTGTGTCCTTTCCGCGATTCCTTCGGCTGTTTGGCGGGCAACTGTTGAAGCAGGACGAGGTGTGCCTTGAGGAACAAAAGGCCACAATCCCCTCCTAAGCTCCACATAGGAGGGGGTTTCACTGAGTAAGAAAAGGCACTTTAGGTGCAGGACAATTGTCAATATAGGTAGTCTGCTTTTAGCCCAACCCGCGATAATTCATCAAATGCTCATCCCTGCCTACCTCTTTTGTAAATCGCCTAAAATGATGCCAATTTAGTATCGCAGAAACCGTCGTGTCGCGTATGATGCGATACGTAACCACTACACGAATCAACAACGCATTATCATCGCAATTTGCATCTCCTAGTCTTGCTATTTTCGCAAACGCCTCTTCGAGCGAAGCTCTCTCTGCAATCCAGAAATAGATCAATTCGGATAACGAGCCGATCTCCGAGCGCAGGGTTCTATTGGTCGATTAAGGCAGCAATTGAGTCACTAAGCATGCCATACAAGAGCCTCTGGGGCCGCATTCAGGCAGCCACAAAAGGACATTCATGAACGTATTGCGACTGGCGTATTGACTCGGCACCGACTTGAGTTGTCCGCTGATAGCCTTAGCCAAACCAATGGGCTTACTCTAGCCTTCGAGCGATTGAATGGGTTAGCCTGCCGGAATACGAAGCCGCGACGAGACTCCGGCCAAGAAGATATTGGGTGAATTGCCACCAGGGGATAAGTTGCCAATCGGCAGGCCGCATCAGGAAGAATGATGGATTTGGCGTTGACTATCAAGAATATCTACAAACCGCAGATCCTTAATCTCACATCTGCACAAACTAACTGTAAGTTATGAGAAGCTTATGACACGATACCGTGTACCCGCAAGGCATGATTCCGCAGGTGGTCGGAATGGTCAAGTGATATATCGCATGCTGGACACTTGATGCATTCGCCTGCGAGTATATTCGAGAGATGCTTGCGTCGAAAGTGTTTTGACACGTCCCCTGGCGTGTAGAACTCACGGAGGAGATCAGCCACGGCTCCGTCATCAGGACTCAAGGTCTGCGCTTTGCCCACACAAATGAAGCACCTTCTGGGTCGATCCTTTTTAGTTTTGACAAAGATAGACAAGAGCGCATTGTAGATTGGGCTGGCGGGAGATGGATCATCTTCATGTTTGAGGTCGGCAGGCTCTAGCAACGTCTGGGATCGGTGGCCAGTTAGCCCTTCTTCCACCTTGCAATACGCAATTATAGCGTTTATGGCATTGTCTCGTCGTCGGTATTGATCCTTCAAGTCGCGACCAAGCGGAGCGTTGATCGCCTCTAGGAGTTTGCTTTGAGCTGGCCGCTGAGGATCTAGAGAGCCTTCTACGCTTGGATGCTTGGCAAAGCTAACACCCTGCAATTGCTGCTCAATATCGTCCACGGCCTGCTTCGCCGTCCATTCCTGTCGGATCTTATGCTTGAGCATTCTCTTCAAAGTTTGCTTCGCGTTCTTGAGCTGGCGACGGATCTCCAAGTATTTCTTGGATCCTTGCCGATACTGCCGCAGCTCTCTTTGCAATCGTGTGACGGTAGGATCAGTGTTCACAGAAGCCGCTTGCTCTGTCGTAAGATCGATGGGCCTGCGTTTGCTTTTTGAATGACCAACGCTACAAGCTTGTCTAACCAGTGCTTGCTGAGGATCTTGGCGCCGGAGAACAGCCCATGTATCGGCGCAAACCTCCCGCCCTAGATAATGCCGCTGAAATGGATTGGAGTTGGCGTGATCCAGGGCAAGATTCCGGAGTGATTCGCTGATATTGGCTGGATGTAGGTGTCAATGCCGGGAAATTAGCAAGAGAGGACTAACGCACCACTTCTATCGAACTCATTCGCCGCGTTGTAGCGCAAATTGTATGGAATAGTGGAATACTCTAGTCCCAAAATTTCCCCAATCCTTTTTATCCATTGTGCCATCATTTGATAAGAAATTGGTTCGTTTGATGACATTTCGACGCCAGTGAAAGTTTTGACTGCGCGCCGGAAAATGTATGTCTCTTTGATGTCATCGCGCAGTGGCAAAGGTAGCTCGAGCTCTCCAGGATGGATGTCAAGTTTCGCCAATTGTGCCGGCGAGGTAAGGCTTGCCGCACGAAATGCTCTGTGACGAAAGAGAATTCCCAGTAAGAATGCATGAGGATTGAGAAGCAGAGAAGGATCGTATAGAGTTTCGGGAATCGGGAATGTTTTGCTGATTCACGTCAGAGTCTGGAACCTTTACAAGGGATGCGGACAGAGCTGGAGGATCCTTACGCATCCTTTACACCGAGATACGTTTTGGTAAACGCCAGAGTGAATCGTATGAAAATATTGTGCGGGCCTCCTTGAGGATCCCTTGCCAGCACAAGTCGGATGTCTCCAAAACGGAGGCGTAAAATAGATGTAGGACGAGCCCCTGCGGGTGCGAGCAGCAGAAGAAACAAAACTGCGAGAATCCGCAATTCCCCGAGGCCGAACGACTTCTTCGTTGTGCTGATGGTCGTTTCAATCTGCTCCTTGAGATCTTCTATTGTCATGGCCCTATTTGCTCGCTTCTGGTCGCTGAGCGCGTGCTTCTTGGAGAGGTGTCGAAGAACCTGCATGATCAGCCTCTGCAGAGTTCAGATAGAGTCGGACCATACCTTGTGCATGCGCCGATTTATTTTCGCATCGAGCTTATTACCTGTCGCCCGTTCGAAGACCAACCGAAATACTTTCCAGTACGTCCCAAGAGAGCTGCTTTTTTGGATACCTCGCGTTTTCCGGCCATCCTTCCCGATTTTCTGATTTAAGGACCAATCGAAGAAGTTGTACAGAAGGCGCAGAGAACCAGATTCGGAGACAGATCGATAGCAATCCTGAACGTCGAGCTCGAGCATTTCGCAGAACCTGGAATCATGGGTTCGAATCAGTGGCTGTGTGAGAGGCAGAAGCACGGGCTTCTTACTGGCGCCAACGCCCCTCACACGCGTCGAGGAGCAGCAGACTGCCGCTGCTATAATCCTGCGTATCCCAGTCGCATTCATTGAACTCCTCGACGGCCTTTTTGTAATATTCAGCTGAATGCACATTGCCGCTGAAGAGCTGAGCTTGGTCCTCTATGTCGGAGGTGGCGCACTCATCCTCATCCTCGAGGCCCATGCTTCCAGTGTCCGATTGATCTGCATCAGTAATCTCATACTTCTGATCGCAGGAAGCATCAGAGTCAAAGTCATCTTCCGGCGAAAAGGAAGCATCCGAATCGTAAGATAAGTTGGAGATGCGCGCCATTATGATTGTCAAATGATGAGGGCAAAGACCTGGGTTTCTGCAATGAAAGTTCCAAAATGACAGCATCTGGCAAGCCGCGCTTCGATTGCTCGAGAAGGCCCTTAAAGAAGCGTAATGCCGCCATATTTGGTGATTTGGGCTGATTGACCGAATCGCCTCGGCTCATTCCGAAATGAGTACGAACAGCACATGGGCGTTTGGACGTGGTAGGCACAGCGCACTTGCGTGGCTAATGGAAGCCTCTAGCTTTCAGTCGACGCGACGGGAGATACATCACGGGGACACCGAGGTACTTCGGGGGGAGCGGATGGCGGGGTAGGTTCCCGTTTCAGGGGATGTTCCCGACTGGACTTTGGCGATTTGCCCACCGAGGGCAGGGGCTGATACCGCCAAAAAAGGTGGCCAACGAGCCGTCTCATTGTTTTTCAGTGATTGTATTGTTAAGTTTTAAATTGTATGATGCTCTAGTTCTGTTTTAGCTGTCTCATATAAAATATCACCTACAGGATCTTGCTGTACGAAGTTATCGTAGGGAGGACCAACACCACTTGTAGATATAGAGCGTAATGTATAGGTACACATTATATGCTCCATAATTTCATTTATTGGTGCTGCATATAACTTATGATCATCTGAGAGAGGATCTAAAAGAGCATCATAACTATTGCGATTATTTATAGATTCTGATATTATCATATCTCTTAATGGCATACATCTCAGAATGTCTCTATACATACTAACAAGATCTGCAACTGAAATATCTGTCTTGATCGTATCTCTACATATCCAGCATATTGCAATTGATAGTATGCACTCTGTACATGGTGCGATGTTGTTCCAAGACTGCCTTATTCTTAGAATTTGGCATCTGCCACACTCTTTGCAAAGAAGATATGTATCCACTACGTATTCTGAATTCATTTTAGATACGTATATATTGCAACGAGGTTGCCATCAGTACAAGATTATCTTGAATCTATATCAATATAGAAATGTCTAAGACAGTAAAATCTTTGCCTCATGATGTTGTGGAACAGATATCTCTTTTACTTCCTTTAGAAGTAGTATGGAACTCTGTTCTAATGCTTTCCATGTTCCCTCTAGCATCATATCTAAGACTCAGAAGATGCAGACTGGATCCTCGTCATGTGTTTATAGAGTTAACATCAGATCCACAGAAGCTTCTAGAAGCTATGCTGATCTCTGATACTATCTTAATTGGATCACATGCAATGGAATATTTTTCTCCAGGATCTTGTAGCAGAGATAAGGAATGGGTATTTGCCTGTTCTCGAGATAGGCTTAAGAGAATGTACTTTCTGGAGTATATGAAGTCGAACGGGCTTTCTGTTCACAAGAGTCTCGCAAACAGAGTATATGGAATTGACTCTAGCGACTGGGATATAATAGGATCCATAAAGTTTAACAGGCAACGCTCTGAAATAAGATTAATATATGATAACATATCACAATGGGAAACTCTACTGCATTATATGGAGAATAGATATCAACATGCAATATCAGGATATGGCTGTATACTAATCCATCCATACTTCACAGATCCCTATCAGAAGGACATCTGGAACAGAGTACACAATGATTCAGATTGGTATAGACGATATATGAGATATACAGGAAACTATAGCTTCTTCGTAGCTCCATATGCTTACCGCAACTTTATTTCCAAGGATTGTGATTTGGAATCTAGAATATTATTCGACAGACTTCGTAAGGTAATATGCAAGGGAAAACCTAATATCATACAGGTAGCAAATACAGGGAGAAATACATGGCAGAACGATAATATATGGTCTAACTGTATTTATGATTCTAAAGATAGGCTATATTCAAACTCTATAATATTACGTACTTGTATATCGAAAGATCTAATAAGTATATTTTCTCCTAATACTCTCTCAAATGATATGACTGTGAATCTATTTAGAAGAATGCTAGAGTCAGATAATATTCCAGATGATGTTCTATTTAAGTTTATACCTCTAGTTAATACTTCCTTATCTATTAAACCTTATTGGGACTGGAGACTAACCTTCTGTGATCTTAATCTGATTCAGAAGATGATGTCTTATGTCGATCGTAACTTTCTTCTTCAAGCAGCTATTTGTTACGCGCGCACCGCCCGACAATAGAGCCGCCAGCGCAGAGCCTCACCGGTCGCACGTGCACAGGCAGCATCACGTGTCCACGTGCGACCTCGTGCATATGCACATAAGGGCCAGCTCGATCGTGTAGTCTAGTCTTTCTTTCCTCCTTAGCTTTGAGTCCTTCGTTCATAGTGCCAATACATCTTTATAGCCGTCAAGGCTCGTATGTGCCTGGCCGTAACACTACTCAAAGCTCAATAAGATCGCTTGCCAGCGATCAATAAATAGGCACCCCAACTTTCACGTCACACGCGCCTGACGAAAATCCAGCGCACCAAGACCCAAGACCAAGACCAAGACCAAGACCAGACCCCTGATCAAGCTGATCAGGCTCAGACCCCCAAGACCTAAGAAAACCCTAGAACCAAGACCCGTGATCACGCAGGAGTGCGATCGTTCGACCTCAGACTCGGGCTACGAATGCCTAAGAAGACTGACCAAGACCCGCCTCGCCGTTCAGCTCGCCTAGCTTTGTCTATAACCGGGCCCTCGACTATGGCGACCCAAGACCAGACCTCAGAGCTTGTAGAAGCTCTGCGAAGACAAAATGAGATTCTCTTAGCCAGGCTAGAGCGCCTGGAGAACTCGACTCGGACCCCGAGTCAAGACCCTGATCGTGGGGAGGGAGAGCCCTCTACCGCTTTCTCTGGACCTGATGGTCCGACGTTCCGACCAACCGGCAAGGCCGCCTGGCCGGAGTTTGCCCCGTTCACGGGGCCAGGAAAGAGAAATCCCGCATACCAGGACTCGATCAAGTCCCGCATGCGGCTCCAGATCACGTTCGACGGGAATAAGGGCGAGTTCCATCCGTTCCTCGTCAAACTTCGTAGTAAGTTCCGGGAGGACAGAGACACCTTCCGTACCGAGATGAGCCGTATGGATCTCCTGTACGGCCTCCTCGAGGGCAGACCTCTTCGCTGCCTCGAGGCAAGATTTACCTCGGAGACCCGACCCTTCTCCGGCGTGGCCGAGATGATCCAGACTCTCGAGTCTGTGTTCGGGAACCCGAACGAAGCGATCGAGGCCCACGCTAAGCTGCAACGCCTGTTTTTCACGATCGGTGGTAAGTGGGATATCACGGAGTTTATCGCCGAGTTCGACTCCCTCTCGTCAAAGGCCTCCTGGCCTCAGGATCAGCTCAAGCACGCACTCTGGTGCAAGCTCGGGGGAGGACTCGACGGATCCCTCCTGACCAAGACCCGTGACCCGACCGTGACCTATGAGACCTTTTGTGAGTCTGTGAAGGACTCGGTCCATAGTAAGAAAAGTGAGTGGCGGCCTAAGGAAGCTCGGCAGCCTGATCAGACCCGCCGGGCAGCCCCGGCAGCCAAGACCCCGACCAAGAATTCGAATAAGACGGGCCCTCCCCCGGTTACCTCGCAGAACGCCGGCCGAGCCCTGACCGAAGAAGAGAAGAGAGTCCACTGGGACAACGACACCTGTTTTACCTGTGGCAAGACTGGGCACGTCTCTCGCGACTGTCCCGACCGCGCCAAGGGCGTTTCTCGGCTGGCTATGACAGCTGAGGAGCCTGATCAGGAGTCGGGAAAAGAGTAGGACCATCGAAAGTCTCCCCGATGGTCTCGAATGTGTCGCAGATAGTAGCAGACAGACCGGAAACCTCATTCACCGTAAAAAGCAAGATTTGCGTGAATGGAACCAGTCTACCAGCGAACGCACTTTGCGACACTGGAGCCGACACTCACCTCCTGATCAGCCCAACCTTCGCCAAGCAAGCCGCCCAACGCCTAGGGGCGAAGCTCGTTACCCTCGCCAAGCCGATACAGCTACAAGACTACCGCCGGAGACTCGCCGGCTCGATCAAGCAGCAGTTACACGCATCATTCGAGGTCGATGGTCGACGCCTCCCCGATCAAGTCTTTAACGTCGCCGAGATGGGTGGCGACATCTTTATCGGCCTCTTCTGGATGCGACGGCAACGACTCTTGCTCGACTGCGCTAGTACTTCGATCGTGTGGCCCGACGACCTCCCTGCCCTGGCGAAGTTCTCCCCGACCATCCAGCTCTCTAGACAAGACCCTTCCTGCAAGATCGACCCGAAAGACCAAGCAGATGCCGACCGTCGTGACCGCCTGATCAGACAAGATGAGAGACGGTACCGCATCCTCCAGAGGAACTGGAGGCAGCCCGAGAAAGATCAGACCCCGGTGCAAGTCTCTGCGAAGCCCGCCCCCCTGAAGACCCTAGAAGAAGACGACCAGACCGTGATCAGGTCTTTGATCACGCAGGTTAAGACCAATTCCCGCTGGAAAGAATGGCAGGATCTCGAACCGACGATGCCTCGAGATCCGGTCGAACTTGAAGAGGTTCCTGCCCGAACTCCGACCGAGTCGGCAGGACAAGATGACCCGCCAACCATCGCTAGGATCAGCACCACCGCCCAGGTCTACCAAGGACAACGGATCCCTTTTCCCAAGGGAGAAGACCCTGATCATGTCGCGATGGTCCGCCAGAAGCTTCCGCCCCCGCTCGCCCACTTGGAAGGTTTCTTCTCAAAGAGAGAAGCGAACACGCTGCCCCTGTCCCGTCCCGGTTACGATGTGACGTTAGAGCTCGAGAAACCGCTCTCCTCGACCGGACCTCCGTCTTATCGCACGCCGGTAAAGTATCTTCCACTCGAGAAGGAAACGATCGACCGCCTCCGTCAGATCAACTTCATCGAGCCAGATACAAGCCCGCACGCAGCCTCAGTTCTCTTCGCCCCGAAGCCTTACTCGACCGACCGCCGTTTCTGTATCGATTACCGTTGGATGAATGATCACCTGAAAAGCCGGATTACGCCTGCCCCGTCCCTCGAAGGCACCGCCTTCGGGTGCCGGGAGGCACAACGGTTTACGAAGATTGATGTGATCCAAGCCTTCCATCGGTTACGCCTCGACCCTGACTCCGAGTATCTCACGGCCTTTCGCACCCGTTTCGGAACTTTCCGCTGGAAAGTCCTCCCGTTCGGTCTGAAGGTAGGTCCCGCCTGGTTCCAGCAGTTTATCAACGCGCAGCTTCACGACCTCCTCGACCGGTGCGCCAGCGCTTACGCAGATGACGTCCTGATCTACTCGGATAAAGAAGAAGACCACTGGAAAGACTGTCAAGAAGTGATCTGGCGACTCCATCAGGCCAACCTCCAAGGAGACATCAAGAAGTCTAGATTTAACGTGACCAAGGTTGACTACCTCGGCGTTCTGCTTGAAGCCGGTGTGGGCCTTAGTGTCGACCCTCGGAAAGTTCGATCGATACAAGACTGGAAGTTTGAAGACCTCCGAGACCGCACCGCGATCCGATCATTCATTGGCCTATGCAACTTCATCCGTGTTTTCTGCTACCACGCCTCTGGAGTGGCAGAACCCTTGAACCGGTTGCTTAAGAAGGATGTTGCCTTTGTGATGGGCCCGGAGCAACGCGAAGCATTTGATCAGCTCAAGCGCCTGGCTATCGAAGCCCCGGTCCTCACCTTCTTTAGACCAGAACTGCCGACCCGACTGGAGACCGATGCCTCCCGGAATGCCACAGCTGGTGTTCTATGGCAGGAACAGCCTGATCAGACCTGGAAGCCCGTTGGATTCTTCTCTAAGACCATGGCCCCAGCCGAGCGAGCCTACCCAATCCAAGATCGAGAGCTCCTCGCCGTCGTACAGAGTCTAGAGCACTTCTACCCAGAGCTCTTAGGCCAGAAGTTCGATGTGATCACCGATCACGAAGCCTTAGTCCATTTCTCTACGAAGCGCCTGCTCTCGGTACGACAGATCAGATGGTCCGACTTTCTCGCCCAGTTCGACATCCGTTTCCTATACCGCCCCGGTCGACTGAACGTAGTCGCCGATGCCCTCTCCAGGAAGACAGCGGAGCTCCCTACCGTAAAGGCCCGGGAAGCCGAGGAACGCACGGTGACCCTGATCCCTCCGGAACGGCTAGGCTTCGCGACCGACTCTCTAGACCCTACGGCCGCCGGCAACCTGCCCCCTCAGAACTTTAGTCCCGAACCTAAGCCTACTAGACCATTAGTTCTGAGGGCCACGAGTGCCCTACAGACCCCAGAAGACCAAGGGATACAGCAGACGCCCGATCAGGACCGCCCAGAACTAGACCCGAACTCGGTCCCGAAGGGAGCCGAACTCGTTTCGTTGATCCGCCAAGAGAACCTCCTCCAAGACCTCGGTACCCATGGAACACGCCTGATCGTACCAGCCCAGACCTCAGACAAGCAGACGTTTCTTCAGACCGCGCTCATTCGCGAAGCCCACGAGCCCCAGATCTTCGCTCACGCCGGACAGAACAAGGTAATCAAGCTGCTCCAACGAGACTTCTACTGGCCAAGGATGAAGGAGGATATCCGTCGTTATATTCGGAACTGCCACGACTGCCGCCGCAACAAAACCCCTCGAGACAAGACCCCTGGACTGCTCCATCCACTGCCCGTGCCGACTTCTGTTTGGGAGCACGTCGAATGTGACGGGAAGGATATGCCGAAAGACCGTTACGGATATGACTATGTTTGGACCTTCGTCTGCAAGCTAAGCCGGATTATCGCCACGCTCCCAGGAAAGAAAAACGATACAGCAGAAGTCTTAGCTAGCCGCTACTTCCGCTACCTCTATCGTTAGATGCCGTCGCACGAGACCATTCATCGCCGTCTACAAGTTGTCCCAGTCCGGAGTCGGATGCCGCGGAGCAGGCCATTCATTCACCCTCGCTCACTCGCTTGCTTATGCGGGGTGAGACTGACAAGTCAGCTGGCGACGGGGTTTGTCGGTGAAGACGGCCGTTGATAAGGCGAGGCCCTTGAAAAGAGCAAGAGCCAATAACCGCTTAAGAAGCACATGGATTATTACTAACTCTGCCCACGCTTTAATCTGCAGTCTCCCTGCCGGCCAATGCACGAGTAGCTTCAGACAAAGGCCGGATCTCGGATCGGTCGATGCGCGCGCATTGGGAATCGACAGGCAAAGACAACCATGAAGAATGAGGGGCGGCCACAGAAGCTTCATCATGTTGCTACGGCGTTGCAGATTTTCATGGCGGACCAAATTTGGGATTCCTTTTGACGCAAGGCCGAACGGTTGTTGCCTGGGCTTGTTTATAGTACAGTGTATCTGTATGACGCACTGTTCTCAGGTGCACCTTGCTGGACTCAACACGAATAAGCATTTTCCTCATTGGCTTACACCCCTTGTTTACGCCGCGGTAAAGCTTCCGGGGCTGAAGGCTCGTACTGTTTAAACACTGTGCTCTCGAACCAACCACCACTCTGGACACTATCCGCCCTCCTACCCGAGAGCGAATGCATTGTGCAAGGTCGAGCGCGTTTGCGGATACCCAAAGTCGAGGTTCAATCTCGACTCAATATTCCTGCAGCAAGCTTTCAAGGGGGCGGCGCCCGAGGACATACTTTAGTCGACTTGTTTGCTGCCTCGCCAGCAAACTGTCGTCTTTGCAGGTTCAATCATGACCGAGCCGCGTTCCACTGAGCATATGTCAAAGTATAGTTGAATTGATTTTAAAGTTATACTGTCTATTATAATATTTAAAATTCTATCTAGATCTAGTACACCTTGTATAATACACACAACTTTAACATTAGTTAGTACTTAATATATATTCTGCAACCATGTTGCAACTTATACTGATATGTAACAATGTCTCTTAACATAGATCAACAGAGAGTATTCGATGTCTGTACGAAAGGAGATTCTAATGTCTTTTGCACTGGTGAAGGAGGTACAGGAAAGTCATGGCTGCTATCAAAACTTGTCGAAACCTTCAGAACTGATAAACTACATAAGGAGAAAACTGTAGCTGTAACTGCATCTACAGGCTTAGCAGCATGCACTATCGGAGGGATAACATTGTGTCACGTATAAGGATGTATCAGGGGTCTGCAGAAGAAAAACGAATAACGTCGTTGGTAAGCAGTGGCATCGACCCTTCTAGACGACAACGTCATCTAGGCGGCCTGGGTGGCGACATGACATCGCCACCCCAAGGCAGCCACAGGTGACAGAACTATAAGAAGTCGCTTTTATTAGCGAACAGGAAGAATCACTTCAGAGCAGTCAATACAAAAAACCTCTATGCACCTTTTCTTTCTCGTGACGCGACAGTTATGAGCCCGGGATAAAGTCCGTGGCTGTTGCACTTTGAACACAACTTCAATCGACGCACGAAAAGTGAGGGTATTGTGAGATTGACTTCACAACCCCTTTCTTTGGCTACAGGCTGCTTCCGCTCTTGCATAGAGACCAGCTCTCAACCCAACCATCTGATCAACCGACCTTGAAGCTTCTCACGATGGAAACTTCTACGTCAACCTTCCCCAAGCCTAGTTATGTTCTCAAGAGACCCGAGGACTGGACTAGGTGGTATCGTCAGATCAAGAATGTGGCCCAGCTGCATTACGTCTGGCAATACATCGACCCCAACTCAAACATCATCCCCAGAAAGCCTCAAAGGCCAGTCTTCAACGAAGGAGGCGGCCATGACGAGCCTGCTGAGGAAGAAGAAACCGGCGAGCCTGCTAATGAGCCAAACGTCATTGAAGCAGCCTCTCCATCACAAACTCCAGGGATTCCTGCATTTTTAGATATCATAGAGATTGAAGAAGAAGCAACCCCCGACCCTAACCAAGAAGCGATCAACGATGCAGCCCTCAAAGCTGCCAAAAACACCAAATTGGGCCTGGCTTTGACCCGATTTGAGAAGGTCACCGTCCCCAACTACGAACGAGAACTCAGGGAATTCCAGCTCAAAACCAGGCTTCTCAACGCAGCAAGCACGTTCGTCACTGCAAGCATCTCACTGGAATACAACAACTTCATTTCCGACGCTGTGACTGCCCGTGCAAAACTCCAACAACTGCTTGTGAAGGTGTACCCGGGAGAGTGGGAGGAAAAGGACTACGCCGAGGGCTCCCTTCGAAAGCTCTTATCATCTGATCTCAAACGCTGCAACCTTCTGAACTGGGTTATAGCCGTCACTGACGCCTACTACCTCTGCAAGGATCTCTCCTCGCCCTTGTGTTGGGAAACGTGTTCAATACACGGCGTGGTAGTCCATGTAAATTGGAGCTGAAACGTCGTCATACTATTGTCTCGGACACACTTAAGCACCGCATCGGAAAGGGGCCATTCCTCGTAGCTTGCTGTACTGGCTGCCTCACTATTTGTAGCCGAGACGCTGTCGCTGCCTCTCTTTGGCCTGGCAACACGGCATGGTCGTGGTTTCGGGGGCTGCGGCAGACTCTCAACCTGACCGCGCGGCCTACGAGCCGGAGTCGCAGTTTTACGCCGCTTGCGTGCCGGGACGATCTCATCATCGCCGTAATCCATCTGGTCTTCCACGTAGTTGCGCCTCGCTTTGGTACGACTGCGCCTGCTGCCAGCGGTCTGGGGCATGTCCAATCGCCTCCGCCTAGTCTCGTTGCTATCATGACAATGGGATGCCACAGGGGCTTCACTGACGTATTGAGACTCCCACACGCGTACTCGTCCAGCTCGAGGTGAGAAGGGAGCAACAGAAAAACGCCCAGGATCGTTTGGTGGCGAGCGATGCCGTCCGCCGTCTTCACTTAGGCTTTGATAGCTTCGGCTGAAATTGCCGGGTTCTTCCGCAACCCCTTGAACTGAAGCTGATTCGTCGATCGCTTCATGGACCAGTCCATCGCCATCCTGGCGTGAGGTGCCAGCACTAGGCTGGCCGTCCTCAACTTCAGGACTTCGAGCAGACCCGCACCGATTTGAGGGAGTCGTGCTGGGGTTGACCTCGGGTTCAAGAGAAACAGGGTCGACGGCAGATACAAGACGAGGTTGGCACGAGGGACTCGCGTCTCGATTCCGCCCGGCATTGTCATCTTCGAATACGGGTGGTCCCGTTCGGAGCGAAGCGGCCGCGACAAGCAAGGTATCGGCAGCCTTACTGGGCGACGGAAGTGGCGACGATGTGCCCATAACAGCTGGCTGCCCTGGCCGACCGATGCCGGATGGACAGCACAGGCGCGTGTCTCCAGTAATCTCGGCAGTCTCAGACTCCCGGACAATCGTTTTCTCTGGAAGGCTGGCTGTGAGTCTGTCGCTCGGGCCCGATAGTTGTATTGCAATAACTAACCTTCATATCGTTCAGTGGCAATGGACGCCGCGATAGTGGCAATCGATGGAAGCGAGTCATCCGGATGCGGACCATCGACGTTGGAATGGTGCCGACCGTCATCAGCATCGTCCAGGTCGGATTCTTCGTCCGAAGATATTAATATCACGTTCTTCGTAGTCAATGCCCGACCAGCCGATGAACACCCTCGCGCCTCATCTGCCCCGGTGGAAGCGTGAGGCAGGGAAGCTGGTGTCACAAGCCGAGGCAACGGGCGCCGCGGTGGATGCGACAACTTCACGACGGAAGGACTCGTCGAATGCGTCTCTGGCGGAGTCCAGAAAATCGGGTTATCGAGGGTAATGAGAGGGGGCATGATGAAAATGAGACCCTGCCCACCACCACACCAATATCGTAGGCGTTCCATAACGCAAGGAAATCGCCGACGCTATAACACTTCGGATTCCTTTCTTGTTAGCTCGTCGTATAACTTGCGGGTGTGCTTGCCCGGCAATGCCTTATCGATGCGCTTTGAGTACTCTCTAACCCCTTCTGGGATCTGCCGAACTCGAGTGTGTTCGTTGAGCAGCAGTCGTAACGTCGTTGATCTTGCCTGAAACGTTGCTGGTTCGGCGATGCATTCATCTCGCGTCGCTCTTTTCGCTCTTTTCGCTTGCCTTTTGGCCAGTGGCCCTAGAATGAACTCCTTATTCTTTGCAGGCACCCAATGAAGCCTGACTCTGCAACCTCTTTTCGCTAGATACTCAATAGATCCGTATATCGCCCGTACCGTGCATTGACCAGACTGCTGGCGTGGCCGCCCGATAACTTGCAGGACAGAGCGGTTGCTTGTTACCACTGTGAGATTTCGGTTATGAAGACCTAGAGGTACATACCTCAGGGCCGTGGCGATTGCCTCGAGTCCTGCTGTGTAGGCATTCTGCTCATCACTGGGGCCGAGAGTGACGGAGTAGCTGGCCAGCGCCTCGTCTGCGCTGTTGAAGGAAGCATCCCGAACGACGCCTCCCAGCCCGACCTTGCCTTTCCTTTGAGAGCTGGACGTCGCGATAGTGATGTCCTCCGGGTCATCCGACTTTAGCACCTCCACTCGGTCTGTCTCATCTGTTACCTGCAATCGGTCGTCCGTCCCACGGCGCCAGTGCGAACTCGTGGATGACTTCCAGGCGCTTGGTATCTAGCCCTCCCATCGCTGAGGCGAGCTTCTGCATTGGCGATGCATACCTCCTATTGAGCTTGAGCCTTGTTGGAAGATGTCAAGATCAAGACGCTCATTCACGGTGCTGCCTACTGCCTAGTAGGCAATCACTACTAGTCGAGCTGCTGCCTGCAGGCAGCAGCAGCCCTTAGCCTCTCTATCATGTATATAAGAGTGATAGAATCCGTTCATTAGATATCGATCAATAAATAATTCACTCCTTCTTTTCCCAGTCCGCTGGTGCGGACAACAGGTTATGACCCCTCGCGTTTCTACTACTTAGGCTCCAAACGTTTGTTTCAGAGCCAGACTTGGTCTACGGCAAGACGTCGCCTAGACATTTTTGCACCTCATACTGAGGCGATCTGAAGTTTTACTCAAGTCAAAATGACTGAATCTTCTTTACAACTTCCCAAAGTCCCTCTTCTCAAGGGAGAGTCGAACCTTGAAGAATGGAAGGACATGCTCATTCAGACCCTGGAGGTCCTCTAGAAGACTACATCCTCACAGAAGTCACAGAACCTATTGAACCAACTGAACGAGGAAAATGGAAACGTGACCGAGCAAAGGTCATGTTGATTATCAAAGGGTCTATTTCACCAGTCCAGAATACCCTTGAAGCAGCTGGATGGAGCCGATTCTCGGAGAAAGACCCAAAGGCTCTCTACGAACTTATCCAACGAGCCATCCCTAAGATCTCTGCGGATGCAACCGGAGATCTTGTGGCCGAGTTTGGCACCATTAATCGCAAAACTTTCGACAGTCTGATAGCTTATCAGACCCGGATTCAATACCTCAAGCGGCGAACAAAGGAATTAAACTGCGGATTTGACGATAAAGCCTGTCTTTGGTTTACTATCAAAGGCCTTCGCGAAGTGTACCCTCAGTGGTATACATTTCTTGAACGAGATATGAACAAAGGCACTCTGACATGGGAGATTCTCATGACAGAAATGTACGCCGAAGCCAACAAAGAAAAGACGGCTATGGCCCTTCCCCTCACTGGCTAAGAACACCAACGGAATCTCGTCGCCCCAGAGCTCAAGTTCTCCCCGAAAGTCACAGCCTGACCAGAACAGAAGGTTCTGTTCTACATGCAATAAGTCTCACTGGGTCGGATTGCCCCTGTGTTCTTTCTGCAAAAAACATCATCCGGGCGGAGAAGCCGAGTGCTTTGAGAAACACCCGGAGAAACTTGATGAATATCGACGCCGGAACAAGCGACAAGGAAGCGGAGAGTCTCCAAGAAACGAAGCAGCGACGAACCTGAATGCTTCTCAAGCGGCATTTACTTTCAATAGTGGTCTTATTGGCGTTTCAATCGAGTCCCCTACTCCTCGAACAGCCAAACCAAGTCAAGCTGTCCAGGATGGCCTCAAGAATCACATGCTCACCCGTGATAGCATCATTGATGACTCGGGAGCAAGCAATCACACATTCAACGATCTAAAATGGTTCAAAAACATCAAAGAACTACCCGAAGAACTCTCGTTCACGTCAGCCAACGGGGGGGATCTAAGAGCCAAGGCAATAGGCACGGTTCACATACGAGCCAGACGATCAGACAGGCTGGTGACCGAGATGAATCTTGGCCGATCAGTCTATTGTCCAAATGCACCAATCAACCTTCTCAGCTCCGGACAGCTAAGAGCTGATGGTGCCATACGCGACGGATATGAAGACCGTATCATACATAAGGAGTCAAGGACTGAAATGGCCATGATTGACTGGGTAAACAATGTGGCCGTTATCCGATCAGAAACCCCTCCTCACGATCCTATCAAAAGGCCAATGCTTCTAGCAGCAACGTATCAACTCATGCATGAGCGGTTGATGCATGCTTTGCCAGAAATTGTTTTGAAGGCCTGTCAGGAAGCCGGGATCAAGATATCAGCCAAAGAAGCAAGAGAACACCACTGCCGGATTTGTCATCTTGCAAAATCTACTCTTGTCGTCAGTCGTACATCACCGGTGCGACCATCTCGACCACTAAGTCTTGTTCGAATTGACATGATTGAAAACAAGCCACTGGGACATCGTCAATTTCGATACACTTGGCACGCAGTTGATGCCAACTGTGGATACCACTGGATTCGATTCCTTCGACAAAAGGACGAGCTTTTTCAGGCTACGGTGGACTTCGACACCTACATTTCTCGAGCAACAGGATATAAGGTCCAGGAATACGGCATGGACAACGACGTTTCCTTTAACTGGGAAACACAACTGATCCCTTGGGCCAGAAACAACGGTATCAACCTCAAACCAACAGTACCTGGTACACCCAGACAAAATGGACTAAATGAAAGAGCTGGTTCAAAGATTACACAGCTCGCTCGGTGTATCATGATTCATTCCAACCTTCCAGAGTTTCTGTGGCCATATGCGCAGGAATCTGTCGTCAAAGTGCTGAATCTACTTCCATGCAAGTCGAACAACGGGCGTTCGCCTCACGAAATCTTTGCCAACTTCCTTCAGGTTAATTACGATCTTTGCAAGCCATACATTCGCCACCTGCGTACATTTGGCTGTGTGGCATATGTACACATCAAAAGGGAAAAGAGAATTCAAGCCAGAAAGATGGCTCCAAGAGCCGAAGAAGGCAAACTGGTCGGCTGGGAAGGTATTCACGGCAAGATCTACCACATTTACATACCAGGTCGACACACAATCGTTCGGGCATGCGATGTTCGCTTCTACGAGAAACTCCTTCAAGACTCCCAGAAAGCTTCGACTGCCGAAGAAGTCCAGACAGTCGACTATGAAGCAACGCTTCTTGATACAGAAGAAGAACCACCCGGAGCTACCATTATCCAACGAATTTCCGACTCCATTTCAAATACCGCATCTACAATTGAAACGAATGACAAGTCAACACATACTAAAGAGATTCAGACTCATCTACCGTCGCCAGACTCCACTCAAGACTTAGAAGAATCCCGTGGCTCTTCACATATTACATCGCCGGATTCAGACGATGACGATGCTTCTGAACAGCCTATTCCTCCAGAATCAGACTCGACTCAAGCCGAACCAACCGTCATCCTGCCTCGTCCTACTCGTCAAGGGACAGAGAGACCTCCCGGATATTACCAGAATCTGCACCGCGGCAAGATCAAAGCAGGGACACTTGCACTTCTCCCTCCTGACGTTGTTTCACCGATTCCCCGTATGGAGAAATTATGTATGACTATCATGAAAGCAGAGAATTTGGCCAACCCTCACGACAGAATGCCAGTTCCCAAATCATACAGGAAGGCCCGAGTATCACCGGATTGGGAGAAGAAATGGAAGCCAGCCTTCGACAAACGGTATAAGTATCTCCAGGATCGACACCTTTGGCAGTTAACAGACTTGCCTCCTGAGGAAAAGCTACTTCCAGGAAAATGGGTTCTTGACGAAAAGATGTCACCTACCGGAGAATGGATTGGAAGAGCCCGCTGGGTCGTCTGCGGGAACTTTGAAGAAGAAGACAGCTGGGCAGTCCAAGACGTGTACGCTGCCGTGGCTAACACAACATCCGTCAAAATATTTCTTTTATGGACTGCGATTCTTGACCTCGAATGTTTTCAGTTTGACATTGCTACAGCATTTCTCAATGCAGACATACCGGAAGGAACCAACATCTACGTCATGCAGCCAGAAGGCTATGAGGACGGCACGAGCAAAGTTTGTCTCCTCCGGAAAGCTCTCTATGGTCTGCGAAAGAGTCCACTTTGGTGGTTCAAAACAATTACACCTATCCTTCAAAGTCTTGGATTCGAACCTCTTGACGCGGATCTCTGTCTGTTCAAAGATGAAAAGCGAGGCTGCATTCTGATCCTCTATGTGGACGATATGCTAGTCGCCGCACCAACGAAAGAGACAGTCTTCTACGTCAGGGAGCAACTCCAGACCTTTTTTGAACTTAAGGACCTTGGTGAAGTGAAAGACTTTCTCGGTTTTACTGTCATCCGAGATCGGCCGAACAACCGTATCTACCTCTCGCAAAAGAAGTTTACTGAGAAAATCATCTCGAAGTACGGATACCAGGCGCACAATGCAGCGACAACCCCTTGGCCTCGAGGATTCGAACTTCCTGCTACTTGGGAACCAGACAAGACGTTTCAGAAGTCGTACATCAAGCAAACGGGCTCACTGAACTTTCTTTCCACTGGAACGAGACCAGACATTACATACACGACAAATCGTCTCTGCGAAGCCAACGCTGGACCGTCTGACCAGCACAAACAACTACTGAAACACCTCTTCAGATACCTCATCGGAACTACGGATTTGTCCCTCTGTCTAGGCGGAAAATGTTCAATTAGCAATCTTCCACTTCTCGCATTTGCGGACGCAGCATTTGCAGACCGAATACCGACACGGCACTCGACTGCTGGCTATACTATCATTTTAGCCGGCTGTCCGATTCTCTGGAAATCCAATAGGCAGACGATTGTTGCACTATCAACAACGGAAGCCGAATTTATGAATCTCACCCCAACTGGAAAAGCTCTTCTGTGGATTGATCGCATCATACAGAACCTTGGAATCCGTGTTGCGATTGAACTTGCTTCTATTCAATTCTGTCTGACAGCTCTCAACATGCATATATACATAGTGGCACGTCCTGCCACTATCCAGTGACTCACCACTTGTAAGTGCTGCCTAAACATGTCTTGGTCCATGTCTCATATCAAGTCAACACTCCCCTAGAGCTGTCAGACTTCAACAATGGCAACGCTATTCATAGCGTATGGGTCCAATCCCAATCCTCCTCCTGTTCCTCTCGAAAGCCTCCCTAGGCAGAGGCTTGGTCATCCCATCTGCTAGCATATTCCCCCCTGGAACCCAGTACACTTGGATTCTCCCTTCCTTGACCTCATCAACGACGTGATGAAATGCTATATCAACATGCTTGATTTTCGACGTGTTCGATACTCCTCGGGTCAGCTGTACAGCTCCCTTATTATCTCCAAGCAGTAGTGGCACTGTTTGCTCCCCCTTTCCTTCCAGTTCTGCAAGTAGTCGACGTCCCCAGAGGGCAGCTTTTGTGGCCTCCCCCATCCCAACATACTCTGCTTCTGTCGTAGATCTTGCCACTGATTTCATCTTCTTGCTATACGTCATGACGGCGCCTCCGTAGACCATAAAGACGAACCCCAGGATACTCTTCCGGTCCCTTGGATCAGTAGCGTAGTCGGTATCAGAGAACGCTTCCCCATCTTGTAGGCCTGCAGAGCCGACGTGCCCTTCGATGTTGTGGTCAATGGAATAATAGTCGATATCGCTGCCTTCGACTCCTTGTGCGTGCTCATTATTTCCGCCATATGTGATACCGTGGTGAATAGTCCTGCTGACATAACCCAATATTCGTAGCAAAGCCTTCCAGTGGTTCCAGCATGCCTCTACCGTGAAAGATGCCATTCTGTTAACTGCGAATATAATGTCGAACCTCGTATTGCATAGCCAAATCAGCTTTCCGAGCAATTCCACGTATTTCAACCATTCGTCATGGTTCAGAGGCCGTCCCGGTTCCTCAACGAGCTTCCGTATAGCTCCAGGTTCCATGGGGGTTGCGTGCTTCATTGAGTCGTCGTAGAGAAATTCTGCCACGATTTCCTTCGCAAATTGTGATTGATCAATCATCAGCTTTCCTTTGTGCCTTTGAATCCGAATTCCGAGAATGTTCTCTGCTTCTCCGAGGTCTTTCATCTCAAATCTTCCCTTCAGCTTTTCCTTGACCCGTTCAATGGCAACCTCGTCCCCCCCTGTAATCATAAAATCATCCACGTGCACGCCGATGATTACCCCCGACTCTGTATGTCTGAATATTGTCGGATCCACTGTCATCGGTGAGAAACCAATCTCCTTGAGATATTCTGATATTAGCAAATACCACATCCTTGCAGCTTGCTTCAATCCGTACAAACTCTTCAGGATCTGAACGTATTTCCCGAAATATTGCTGGAGCTCAGTTGGCACTTTCATGAAGATCCTTTCCTTTAGGTCTGCTGCAAGGAACGCAGCCACAGCATCCATCTGGTATACCTTCCAGCCTTTCCTCGCCGCTAAAGCTAGAATGATCCTCATCGCATCGAGCCGGATCGTGGGTGCGAAGGTTTCCTCGTAATTGATCCCATGTTTCTGTGTGAACCCTCTCGCGACTAGACGTGCTTTATACCGTAGTATCTTCCCTTCTTTGTCTTTCTTGTGATCAAACACAAGCTTGGCATCAACTACTTCTTTTCCGTGCACGTCAACTTCGTTGATTTCCTCCGAGAATGTCTGTCGTCGAATGAGATTCTGAACTTCCTCATCTATAGCTCCTACCCATTGATCCTTCTCACTGCCTTCCATCGCCTGTCGGAAGGTAAGCTTTTTCGGGTCGAAGTCGTACAGGTCTGTATTAGGCTGGAGAAGCGTCCTTGCTACCATGGCTCTTCCCTTCCTGCCACTCTCCCCTCGCTTCTTCAGACGTTCTGCCATGCGCTGTTCTTCTCTTTGCCGCCATTCCAGCTCTGCTCGCTGCTTCTCTGCTCTTTTGAGTGCCACGGCCTCTCGTCGAATCTGGGATCTTGTTTTCGGCAGACTCCTTTCAGGAGAGGTTATATCCGCCTCCCCTGTATTGACAATGATTGTGTCTCCTTGGAGCTCTTCCTCCGAATCTGCAGTGTCTTGGTCGGTCGGGTTCCCATCTGCTGCTTCTCCGGCATCCTCCCCAGCTTCTGTAGCTTCCTGGTCCGTAGTCCTATCCCTGGCCGAATCTTCGGCATCAGAGTCATCATCAGTGAGCTCCCCTTGCTCCTTTTTCTCTTCCTTCTCATCGTCATACTGCGATTGTGATTCTTGGCTGATTTGATTGTCCATATACTTGCTCTCATCGAATTCCACGAATCGAACCTCGTGGACCTTCTTATCAGCTGGGTTCCAGACTAGATAGATTTTATCTGTCTCCTCTTTGTATCCAACAAAAACTCCTTGCCATGCTCTTTTCAGAAGCTTTGTTCTCTTTTCTTTGGGAATAAATACCCAGGCAGGACATCCGAACACTCTCAAGTGCCCTGATCTTGGCTTCTCTCCACGCCATAACTCCCATGGGCTTTTAGCCATTCCCTTGACAACACCCCTATTTCTCAGATAGGCCGCTGTTGCGTTCGAAAACTCCCAGTATGCTGCCGGGAGGTCCATTTCGTGACGCATAGCAGACCCCCTCTCTGATATGGTTCTCATGCTCCTCTCAGAGATACTATTCCCCTCCGGGTGGTAGCCCACTGTTGGTTCGATCCGAATAGCTCTCCCCGTGCAAAATACCTTCATTGCCTCGTTTAGAAACTCCTTTCCGCGATCAAAGCGCATCGCCTTGACCTTTTCGCCTTTTCCGTACTCGCGACACTCTGCCTCTGCAACAACTACCCAGGCTTTGATCTTGTCGGTAATTCTCGTTTTGTCTCTAGAGAAATAAACCCAAACTCGCCCGGTAGCCTGATCGGTGATTGTCAGCATGTACTTCATTCCTTGAAGTGATAGCTCAACTGGCCCCCAAAGATCTATATGGACTCTCTCCAGCTTTTCTGTCACCGCAGACATTGGCTCCCTTGAGACCCTTCTTGTCATTTTGGCCTCGGTGCAGCTTGAGCAGAATGACGGGCAGAATGAGTTGTCTCCGAGATCATCCATTACGGCGTTCAGTTTGCCCTCCATATGCTTTCCAGGGTGTCCCAGCCTAGCATGTAGTAGTCTTTCAGGCATCTTCAGGATTGACTTCAGCGCTACCCCGTTATCGCCATCCTTTTCTTGGATTGTATGGGATCGGTGCCCTCTTGTCTGGCTCAAGCGCCACACCTTTTTATGTCTGTGGCCAAACAGCACCTCCTCCTGATTTCTTGTCACCGTGACTGTCTTCCCCGGAGAGTCCACGACAATACATGCTCCCCTGTCTTCCAGTTCACCGACTGATAGCAGGCTGCTCGTCGCCTCCGGGATGTAGTGCACGCCACGTACTATTGTCGACCTTGCTCTTCCTTTCTGTGAGACGTAAAAGATCCTCACATCTCCTTTCCCTCTTGACCGAACCTCGGAGCCGTCTGCAATCTCAACACTTGTCTTTGTAGGGGACAACTTTGAGATAAATTGGTCTTCCCTTGGGGTTATATGGACGGAAGCACAGCTGTCGAGATACCATTGTGGAGGGGCTGTTACTTTTGTGTTCGGAAGCAAGTAGGTAGATCTCTCAGATTCACTACCACTGTCTTCAAGGATGCTGACCGCGTTTGCCTTGTCTTTGCTATCCATGGCCTCTCTCGCCTTCGCTTTTTCCGAGGCTAGCCAGGTCTTCCCTGCTTTGGTTTGGTGCCAAATTGCACAATCATGCTTGAAATGCATACCGCCACAAGACCAGCACCCTCCTGCCTTCTTCAGATACTCCTCCTTGCTATCATCGCCACCATCCTGTGCTTTGGACCTGTTGTTCCCTTTGTTCCATGCACTGCGGCCGCGACCCGCGAATTGTGCGGTTTCTCCCTTGATTGTAGTATCGACGAGTTCCAACTCTTTGCTTTCCAGAGAGCTCTGCACCTTTTCCATTGTCAACGTCTCTGTCGAGGCGTTCAAGATCTCGACCGTAGTGTTAAAAGCGCCGTCCATGCTCATTTGCAAGAAGCAAATCAATAGCTGTTCATGGATAACAATGTCCTTGTCTTGGCTATTAATCTGAGCTCGAAGTCGCTTTAGGTCGTCGACCTTCTCCTGCACAGTTCTATTCGTCTGCGTACTAATGTCGTATAGCATTCGGATCAGCTGTCGAAGGCGCGCTTTGTTCGATGTCGCATATCGCTTAACGAGGGACTGATAAATTGCTCGTGGATCGGTGAGATGGTTGACTGAGTTCTTGTGGATCTGGTCAATACTCTGTCGTATTTTCATTCTCGCAAGAGAGACATTTTTAATGTCCGCAGCATTCTCTCCTGGCATTGATAAACCTGACGATTCCGCTGTTGCCTCACCGGTGACGCAGCTCATAAGATCGTCACTCAACAAGCTATCTTCAAGATCCATCTTCCAGCTGTCAAAGGAGTCTCTTCCATCAAGGATGGTTCCTTTGTAGTCTTTCTTGCCCATAGTGCCGGGTCTTTGCTGTCAACCGTCGATTCTTGACGAAAAAGTGTTCTCATTAATGATAGAAAGCGCTGTTGGACCCACCGATTCGGGCGGATGGGGCCGCCTTTTTTGGCGGGTCCCACAGTGCGAGGCTCCGACCCCTTTGAAGTAGAGTGTACCTCTCAAGAGGCGCGGCCCGGGCCCCACGCAACCTGGCCCATGGGTCGAATGCATGCATGACCAAGTACTGCGCCTTTTTCTTGTTCGGGCGGACGCCGAGCCTGGATTTGATTTGTTCCATCTCGGAATCTCAACACGGGGCGTCTGCCTCTTGACAACTTCGAGATGCACACACACGGGGCTCAAGGGGCCTGGAGGACGACCTTAAAAGTCGGTCGCTCCGCCTCGAGCTGTCACTTCTTTGCTGCAATTCCCAACACTCCTCTCTATCTGCCTCAGCGTCGCTAGTCGCCAGCACCAACATTTGTTTCTCTTTTCAGAGTTTTGTTATGGCATCGCTCGTTCCTCCTCAGCGTCAGAAAGACAGATACTCCGCTCATCATGCAGATTTCCTTCGAAGGTTCAGCGAACGGGAAAACGAAAGGCGTACGATCAAC
>KQ030636.1:0-59721 GCA_000956045.1 Hirsutella minnesotensis 3608
TGGCGGTTCTACGCTGGCGGTTCTACGCTGGCGCGCAGGGTCGTGACAAATACTATTATAAATACTAAAGTACTTTTTATTACTAAACTTTATTTAATAAAGAGAATATAAGAAAATACTTACGCTATAAAAATAAAAGTTAAGTAATACTACTTTCGCTTTATAAAATAAATTAATAAAGTAAATAAATATTACTTTAGGAAATAACCCTTTCTTTTAGATAACTTTGTTTTTTTCTTTAATTTATATAAATTAAATAATCTCTTTTAGATAGTAAAATATTAAGCTTATTAAAATAAACTTTTAAGGTAATTTCCTAAGTATAGTATATAGGGGCTTACTAATTAGCTACCCTTAATAGAATTTAACTTAAAAAGACTTAATAAAAAGATAAACTTAAGAGGTTTATTAAAAATAATAATAAGTAGTAAACTTTCTTAAATAATAATTAGCTTCTAAAAGAAAAAATAAGAAAAAGTATTTATAGATAAAAATAATAGAAAAATATCTAAAGAGAATAACCTAAAATAAAGCCCTAAACTAGATTTTAGCTTATAGAAACGCTATTTAATAAAGATAATAATAATAAAAAAGAAGAACTATTTAATTAAAATAAGTAAGAATAATCTTTAGATTTAATATATTAGCTTAAGTCTTTAGGCTATCCTATAGAAAAATATAATTAGCTACTCTTAAGAAAGGGCTTTTAATTAACTTTAGAAGTCTACCTCTTACTTTTCTTATAAAAAAATAAGTTTAGTTATAAAAAGCTTAATAATATTTAATTAACTTATTATATAGCTATAAGCTAAAAAACCTTAGGGTTTTTTAAATTAAAAAGTGAGATAGCTATAAATAAGAGATATTAAATATATAGTTTTACGTATTTTACGATATAGGGTAACAAAAAAACTACTAATAAGATTTAAAATAAAGAATACTATAAAAATTAATATACCTTCTATAGAAAAGCCTTAATACTTAAAAGAAAATAATTAATAAGAGAACTAAGTAAATTTTATAAAATTAATATATCCCTTAGAAAAACTATTATACTTATAGTAAACTACTACTACTATATAACTTAAGGGATTTAGTTTATTTAGTAATTTAATACTAGCTTATTTAGATATATTAATTAGCTTTTATATACCTAATCTTTAGATTAAATTATAAAAAGGAAGTAAGATTTAAAGACCCTTTTTATAATAAGGAAAAAGAAAGAATATAATTAAAAATCCCTTAGAGAAACTATCGCGCTTATAGTAAACTATTACTACTATATAACTTAAGAGATTTAGTTTATTTAGTAATCTAACGCTAGCTTACTTATATATATTAACTAGCTTTTATATACCTAACCCTTAGATAAGAATATAAAGAATAAATAAGCTTAAAAGACCTTTTATTAAGAAACAACTTAAAAAGCCTTTATTATATATATTCGATACGTATAGCTACTAGCTATAAGCCCGTAACCAACCTAACTACTATAACGCCTACTAGCTATTTAACTATAACCTTAGTATAACCCCTCGGCTAGTATCGGCTTAGGCGGCTAGTATTAGATATTGAAGGTCTAGGCTATATATGGGTATATAAGGGATAGGACTATATCGTCCGGACTTCTATACCTACTTTAATACCTATTATACCCTCTCTCTTATATAGCCTATAGAGCTATTTACAACTACTTACTTAACTATCGATATAACTAGATAAGAGGCCTATAGGAAAGGCAGGAAGGTAACTACCTAACCTTTAAGTTACCCTTTAACCTAGGAAGCTAAAGACTATTAGAATAACTATATCGAACTATCGATATAGCTATAATAATAGCCTATTAGAATTATAGGAGAATTATTAGATAACCTCTAAGTTATACCTTAATTTATAATACGGATAAATGCGGTTAGAAAGGGGTCTAGATAGTAAGGAAAGGGGGTATTCCTATTAAGGAAGATTGTATATATAAGGAGGCTTATCCTCCCTCTCTTCCCTCTTCTCTTTCCCTCCTCTCTTCCCTCTTCTCTTTCCTTCCTCTCTAGCTTAAATTACTACAATAATAACAATATATAGCCTACCTTTAAGTATAGCCTCTTTCTTAGAGCCTAGCTCTAGCCCTACTTTTACCCTTAGTTATCTAAGCTTAGCCTAGCCGGCTTAGTATTACTAGGGATTTAGTAAGACTATATAGACCTCTCCCTCTTGCTAAGTAATACCCTCTACGACTACGGATAAATAACGTGCCTTTAATAGCCTAGCTATTTGAGGTATCTACGAAGTAATTATACGTCTATTTAGCTAGATATTAGTTATTCTATAACAACTTAATACTATACCTCCTATTCTTATGGATAATAAGGCTACTATTAAATTAGTAGAAAATCCCGAATTTTATAAAAGAACTAAGTATATAGATATAGCTTATTTCTTTATACGTAAAAATATAAGGGAAAATAAAGTCCGTATATTTTATATACGATCCGAAGATAATATTACCGATATATTTACTAAGGAACTAGGAATCGAGAAATTTACTAAATTCTAATCCTTATTATCCCTCGAATAATATACTATATATATATTATATATATACTATATATATTCCTTTATAATAATATAGGTTTTTTAGCTATTTTAATACTTTTCCTAGCTTTTCCTCTATATACCCTAGGTTTTTCCTTTTAAAGGTTTTCCTAGAAAATATAAAATATCTATAAGATATATATATATATACTATATTATACTTATAAGAGGTTTTGAAATTTTCCTCGAATTAATTATAAGGGTTTTTTAATATTTCCTTTAAATAATATATATATACTATAAACCGCTAAAGGATATATAAATATACCCTTTAAGGGAGGCTATTACTATATATACTATAAAATCCTCGAAAAAAGCTTCCCTATATAGATAATATTTTTAATATTATTACTCTATCCTTATAGCTATAAAACCGTAATTAACCCGTTCTTTTAATATATAATACTATCCTTATTAAGGTTAGGGTTATATATTAGGGTTATAAAATATCTAGGAAAAATTAGTATATTTTTCTCTATATTTCATTTATTATTTCCTATTTAGGAAAAGTAGGTCTTAAACCTAAAATTAGAGATTAAAAAGATACGGTAAAAGTATAAAATAAGGTTCGTAGTAATATACGTATACTCTATAGCTTCTACTAAACCTTATTACTATAACGTAGAATTTAACTCTAATTAAGCGATAAGAATGCTACCTAAAAATCCCTTATATATAGTATTTTTAGCGCTTTTATATATAGGTCTTTGCGACTGCAAAGGTTACCTAGTTCCTAAGATATTTAACTATAAGTAAAGGCGTTTCCCCCTAGGAAGTTAAGAGAGGTAGATAAGCAAAATTACGCTTTTCTCCCCTAATCTTAATCCAATATTTACATGCTATATATTATAATAAACTTCAAAAATCAAGCTATTTAGCTAATAGCCTATCCTATACTATATAAATATACCCTACACTATATCTTCCACTATAACCTGTATGAATATTATTAAATAGCTTTATAAGCTATATAAGAGAGAGGGTATAATAGGGGTTATAGTAAGTATAGAAGTCTAGATAATATAGTCCTATCCCTTATATACTTACATATAGCCTAAACCTTCGATATTTAATACTAGCTACTTAAGCTAAAGCTAGCTAAGGGGTTATACTAAGGTTATAGTTAAATAGCTAGTAAGTATTATAGTAGTTAGGTTAGTTACGAGCTTATAGCTAGTAGCTATACGCATTATATATATATCTTAAAGGCTTTTTAAGTCGTTTCTAAATAAGAGTATTTTAACTTACTTTAATTATAGGTTTAAAAGTCGCTTATATTTTAGAAAGGCGCTAAGTAAGCTAGCCTCGTAATTATAATTTAAGTATATTATAATAACTTACTATAGCTTAGTATTATAGTCTAGCTAAATAACCTTTACCTTAAAAGAGTAAAAAGTCTTTCTTAAGCTAACTTTATAAAAGCTAGTAAAGAAAGAAAGGTATTCGCGCTTTTTATAAGTATAAATAAAATCTATACGCTAAGGCTTCCTACCCTAGTAGTTACTAAGCTTATACTTTATTATTGTGTAACCCTATAGATAGGTATAAAGCTATAACGCTTTAATAGCTTCCTAGAGAAATAGGAAGAGTAGTATATTATCTAGAGGCGGGAGGAGAAGTATCTTAATAGAAAGAATAGTTTAATTTACTTAAATTATAGCGTTATAAGCGTTATTAAAGTCGGGCGTTAAGACTAATAACGGTACTATAATAGTATTATAAGAGCTTTATATATGCGCGCTATAGTATTTATCTATATAGTAGCTTAAAGAGCGGTAATTATAAGGGATAAGGGCGGTAGCTATAGGGGGCTAAGGGCGGTTATAGGGGGAAAGGGCACTAAGGCTATAGGGCAATTTAGGCCCCTTAAGGGGCTATTGCCCTGTATTTATAGGGCGTTACGCGACGCGTTGGCCGCTTACTTAATGTAGCTAGTATATAGTACTGATAAAAAGGGGATATAGGACGACTAAATTGATCCCTGACACGGACCCTCGTTCCATAGCCAAGACACATGCGAATCCATTACTATGGCCAACAGGATTGGATGAAGCAATTTCTGGAGTGGAACCCAGCTGTTGGATCTTCTGGATGCAGCAACCTAGTTCCAGATGACTACGTTTGCGTTGCCGGCGGTGCCTCGACATCTAGCCGCCCTTTGCCGACAGCTTCAAGTGGCCAGTCGTCGTCATCGACGACCAAGACTGATCCTTCGCCGACGCCTATTACCACGCCATCGCCGACAAGAGTAAGACATATCCATCTCAACGCCGGAGCTGAACCTTGCTGACGGGATGCAGGGCACATTGGTGTCAGGGTGCAGACGCTTCTACAAGACGCAGAAAGGAGACGGGTGCTGGGCCATTGCAAACTCGGCTGCCATTGAGCTAGAGTACACTCCATCCAGATCCCCTGTCTACGAACTGCTTTTCCAAGTATCGCCACTAACCTAGCCATAGTGACTTTTACAAGTGGAACCCCGAGGTCAAGACTGACTGTTCCGGTCTTTGGTTGGGCTACTGGTACTGTATAGGCATTGACGGGCCTGTCACTACCATCTCCAGCGGTCCGCCTGTCCCGACTGCAAAGACGGGCTGAAAATGACACAAGATAGCTTTTGCCAACTCGCCCTAGTTTTGCGCAGCTTACATGGTCTCGGAAACAAAAGTGCGAGGGGCATCTAGGACACCCCGAAGAACCCAGTAATCTCTAAGCTGTAGCAAAAGTGTAGCCTCAATGCCGTACAATTGGGCTAAGTCTCGCCGCGTGGCATGTATATCTAGCATAGGGCGACCAAGGCCGCTCAAGGGGATTTCCGTGCCGGTAGAAATGTCGACCCAAGGAGCATACATGGACTCGGGTAGCGAGATCCTGCAGCCGGCCAAGGATTTTAGTTTCCAAACGATCTTGTCAACCTCTCGTAGCATAGTCTCGGTAACGCTATGCCGACGTGAAAGCCAGGACGACGATTCTTGGACGAAATGCTGGTCCGGAGCTAACACGGGGCATTTTATAATGGTCAGATAGAGACATTGAAGATTCGGGGTAGTCGCCGGAATCATGGCAACAAGCTTCTTGAAACCGTCTGGTCCATGATATGCCTCGTCGGTTCTCATTCCGCCGCCATGATTTAGCTGGCGCGTGTCTAGGTTCCAGACCAGCTCCACGGATGCAATAGTGTCAAGGCGTGGACGTATGATTAAGCGTGGGAGGTGGGCAAAGAGATGGGTGCCTCGTAGATGGAAACGATTTGTTGCGTAAATGACGTCTACGCCTTCGCAATAGGCCTGTCGACAGGCCAAAAGCCATCCCATGGCACCGACGAAGCATTTTTGGGGCGTTTCGCCTGGCCATAGGTCGCAACCAGCCCAGCCTTCCCAGCAGCTGTCCCTAAGGGGCTGCCGGTAGGCAAATTCAGCGGCCGGGGCAAGGTGCCAAGAGAAGCATAGCCTGTGGCACACAGAGCCGGACCACCGCCATTGGCGTGGTTTGGAACGGTCCCGAGCCTCGCAGGGGGCGACGTTGGCATGGCGGGCAACGTTGACTTCGCATCGGGGCCATGTCGTGCCCGCGAGCCGCTTGTAAACTGGACGTTCTAGCACGAGATCCATGTGAACGGTGCGAGCACCAAATGCCTGCTGCAGAATCTGCCGGCGCACTTCAGTGGGCAGTCGTCGAAACAGGGGGCTGTCACCGGTAGCTGCTGCTATTGCATGCCGTGTGGCAGTGAGCTTCCTTGGGCGGGACTTTGGCAGCGCCGGTGGCGGCGGGCATTCGTCCTTGTCTTTACGAAGCCATCGCATCAGTCGCTTAGGCATGACTGGAAGGGGGTTTGAGGGGCGAGGCAGAAAGGCCGCGGCTCGTGATGCCGGGGAGGGGTCACGAATGACAAGAAGGCTGGGAATCGACATTGCAGAGATAAGAGGCAGAGGACCAGGTATATATAACCCTTTTGTAACGCTTTACCCCGCAAATAGGTATATGTCGAGTGCCTACTATAATCTCCGCCGAAGCCAAGCCCTATCGGCCTTTTAAGAGACCTCGACAGCACTACTTTTTAAAGTTAGGGTTTTAATATAGTAATTCTAAGCCTAGAGGTAGCGTATATATTAAAGCTAATATAAGTAAATATTATAAAATAGGATTTAGAATTTTCTATAGTATTTAATAGTGTTTTTACCTTTTTATTAGCTAGTCTATATAATTAAATAATAAATCATATAATACGTAGGGGTAAGAGTACTATTAAGCAGTTTAAGAGCAGGCTTGTCGCGTGGATTAGAAAATAGTAGCAATTTAAGATAGTTAAAGTATCAGGCAATAGAAATAGTTTACGCAAACTTAACTCTTTGTAATCTTATTGTCTATCTTCGTATCTCTATCTAGCCTTGCTTTTCTAAGCTAAAATCTCGATATATAATATTACGGAATTCTTAAAATACGTAAGGAAGGCTATTAGCTCTATTATTCGTATAAATAGGTTCGGATCTTATATCGCAGCTAGGTATAAGACTCGTGTTATAGATAGGTCTGAGGTTTGTGTTGCAGATAGGTGTAAGACTTGTGCTATAGATAGCTATATAGAAGGTTAAAGGTTGTGTAAGACTGTGTAGGCTATAGCAAGACCTTGTGAGCTAATGTAAGACCCTTCAGGCTATTATAAGCCTTATAAACTACAAGGTCGAATAGTCTAACACTATTCTCTTAAAGCGTTATTATATATAGTAACTCTCCCTAAGTCGTCGTAGCATTTCGCGAGTCTAAAAGTAACCTAACAATAGACCAGTACCCTCTAGACTTTGCTAGCGATAGAGGGCTTCGGCCGTAGTTATCCCTCGAGTTAATCTCGGCCTTTCCCGTATCTAGCAATAGCGTAACGATCTCGTCACAACCTGCCATTATAGTATATGATAGTGGCGTGTGGCCGTATTTGTCTCTCGAGTTGATCTCGACCGTGTCTTTCTCGAGTAATAGCCTTACAACGAACTCCGAGCCTTGTGATGCAGCAAATGACAAGGGTGTTCGACCAGTCTCAGACTTGAAATCCAACTGAATCTTTCCCGAGTCTACTAGCAGCTTAACAATTGAGTTATGGCTCTCAGAAATCGCCTTAAGTAGGGCGATCTCGCCGGATCCAATATCCGTGGGATTATTAGGATTGTAGAGAGAAAGCAGAATCCTTGTTAATGTTTGGTGGCTATTTCCTGCCGATTTAATCAACGCTTCGCCTATATCCGATGCACCAGCTTTTAATGCCTTAAGAGCTGTGCGTGCTCTACCGTGTGTAGCAGCCCAAATGAGTGCTGAAGAGTCGGTTCGTGCTGAGGAATCGGATCGTGCCGAAGGGTCGGATCGTCGTGCGTTATGAAGGTATAGAAACGCATCAAGACAGGAAAAAAGCCGACGATTAGCTTGAGCTAGTGCACTGATATCTTTATCAAGTTCCAAGTTCGAAGCAATATGTAGCAAGAGCTCATTTGGCAGGCGCAGCATAATGTCGAGTCAATCAGGCTTTCGGAAAGCCTAGCTGTGCGATTTATCCGACGCGTTGTAATGAGCGATTTTATACAAGTTAAGCAGCATGATACGTTGTGGGATCACAGTCGGGCCGATCGGAACGAAGGGCCCAAACATCTCTCGTACATACGACTGGGGAAATTAGCCGAGGTACGATGACAGGTTTGTCTCTATTACAAGTTGCCCCCATTAAACTTCCCTTCTTTGCAATCTTACTTCCTTTATATATAGGTATTAGAAAGTAGCTAACTAATCTATCTCTTTATTAGATAAATAACTCCAAATATTTTAAAGCTTATAAAAATTATTATACTATCTTTAAGTTTACATATAATTAATTATATAATAGTATTAACCTTTTAAAAACTCTTTTATTTTAACAGGATATTAATAAATACTTATAAGAAGTATATAAAATACCGTATTAAGTAGTGGTACTTATTACTTAGAGCTTTATAAGTAGATTATATAACCCTATATATATAGGTAAATAAAAATTAAAAACTTAGCTATAATAACTAGAAACGCTTTTAAAGGGTAAATTATATAAAGGTCCATATTAATAGATGTAATAAGATATTATATTTAGTTTAAACTATATATATATATATATATAATGTACCTTATTAAGGCTTGATACATTAAATATATGTTAGCGAGAGCGCTAATCTTACTCGCTACATGTCGCTAGAATTTGTGAAAGGTTGATATGCTCCATCGCGGAGTTGGAGATTACTAGTCCTTGTCGCTGGGGAATCGTTAGCGGATGGTGCGTTTCTTGTTATAGCTACTATGATGACTGCACCAGCTTGGCAAGAGTTCACGCATTGACGAGACGAACGTAAGGATGCTAATTGCGCCTATCTTCCTAATGCGCCACGAACAGTGTGATCTCCGCCCTAGTTAACCCTTGGTGGCCTAATACACCGACAGATCACCGCTCTTGAAGTAGCCTCTGTCTATAGCATCTGGCGCTTTTGAAAGCTAGAGGCTTGGCCAGTGCGAGATCTAATCCCATAAGAATAGTCCAACCACTCATGTAACCACACTCTGGATGTAATCGAGCACGACCTTTGACTCCGCGGCTTCGTGATATGCGTCCAATCGAAGTGAAGCCTCGATTTCGTCAAGATCCGGGATTGGTTGGCTCTCGTAATTGACTGGCACGTCAGATATAGAGTGCGGAGCAAAAGCTGAGCAGTTAGTAGTGATAGGCGTGACATCCTCACGGATACCCATTCCCGCTGGTTCGCCATCCACGAACCAAAGTCCTATTACAGGATAATGGGCGACTCCGGCAGAGTTTTTGAATTCCGGAAGAAGCGACAGCTCCTGCAGGATATATCCCTCCTTACCATATTCCCCTGTCTTCATGTCCTGAATTATCTGGCCATCCGCTTCCAGGGTAATATCGGCCCCTTCGCGGGCAAAAATAGGTTTTCGTGCAAATTTGGTAAAGGTCGCGGGTAATTCGTCGTGATCAAAATATGTGGGGAGTAACCATTTTGATCGTGGATCCTCCTTAAATAAATCCCAAAGAATTGCAAATATCGCTTTATTGCTCCATAACATCTTGTAGGGAGCCTCGATCCAGATAGTTCCTCCGGTGTAGTTCCCGGCTTCGTTTTGCCTACCTATGATCTCCATGTCTTTGAAGCAGGCTTTTGCGAAATCTTGGTCCATCATGAATTCCCAAGGATATAATTTGAAGATCACATCGATGTGTTCGTCTTGTGCATCGTAGAACCGCCCGTCTGGCCCCAGGCCGATCTCTTCGACGAGCATGGTTTTGGTCTTCCATCCAGCCTGCTGACATGTATCGAGAAGTAATGTAGTGTTCATTGTGTCTTCGCCAATGTAGTCTCCTTCTGCGACGGCAAAATGTACAGTAGCGTGATGTCCGAGCTTTTCATCGATAAGAGTGAGGTTTCTCTTCCACGCCTTAATGAGATCCTCAGTAATGCTGTTGAACTGATCATTCCCGTGGCCCGTCTGTTCAAGCCAAAGCCATTGGATCGACGCAGCTTCCACAAGCGAAGTTGGGGTATCAGCATTGAACTCATAAAACCTTGGTACTCGAAGTCTCTCATCTGGGTGGTCTAAGCCTCCAAAGCAGACGTCAAATCGGCCATAAATACTTCCCCATGCGGGTTCTCGGTCCCATGATTTGACGATCTGATCTACGGCGAATTGAGGAATCCCCATGTTAGCTGTGATGATTCCAGGATGATCAACGAGGTAATCTGCTGCTTCACAGCACATGTTGAAAACGTCGCGTGCAGCCGTGTCGAGCAGCTGGATCTCCTTGTCTGTAAAGGAATAATACCGATCGTCTGGCCAGTAGTTATCTGTTGGATCAGGCGAATCTGCTGGCTTCGTATAGACGAGGCCTTGGCTCTGAACAAGGCGCGTGGCATTGGGTCGCGCGTTAACAGCCTCACGTCGCATCTTGTTCGCTTTTCCTGAGACAAATGGAATGGTGATTTGATGCTTAGGCCAATAAAGAGCTGTATTTGATTCCTGTTTCTACACTTCAGAAAAATGAAAGGGATGGGTCCGCTATATAGCTATCCAAGGACCTCAGTTTAGTCCGCTCCAGTGTAACGCTGGTCAAACGCCAGGACGATGCTCTGTATTCGCCTCCTATCTCCATCGATGGACTTAGCTCAAATGCGGTTTGAGCACGACAGCTTTGGAACTTGCATCGTTCGGTCTAACCGCCCCTGGAGCTATCCTCATCGTCCTGAGGATTGCGCTTGCCAAACCCCCGACGAGCAATGGCCCCATTCTCGGGGAATCCAGCGGCGACCCTGGCGTTATGGTCCGAGCTGTCGACCTTCGCTATGGGCTGCTTGGTAAGTGTGGTGCCGGTCCCTGCATCCTCAGGGAAAGGGCCTCGAGCGAGAAAGAAAGAGCCAGCGGGACCGGTCCCATCGCAGTTACTAGCTTCAATAATCTTGTCGGCGCCATCGACGCACAAGGTGGTGCTAGCATCCAAAGCTGCAGCCTGGCAAACTGTGGCAAAGAAGGCGGCGGCAGCGAACTGCAAAGTTGGGAGGGTAACGTGTTCGCGCTTCATGTTTGTGGTTCGAGGTCGTGCGTTTTTGAGTTCGGATTACCAGGAAAGTCTAATCCCCTATATTGTGTTTGCTTATTTGAATGAAATTTAATGATGAAGAAAGCTGATCTGATTGTAATGCTATTTGTATTGCCAATGATCAGGGTTCGGCGTGCCCTTTTAACGTGTTCTCGTCCAGGAACCTTCTATCAATAAATCGCGCTCTTGTCACGTCGTCGGGCAAGCCGTTGTCGATCCTTGAGGTAGAATCATAAGACAGCATCCACCCTATATCCGGAAACTATCTCCAAACCCGAGTCGGTCCACCTAGGGGCCAAAGTCAGCTCTACGTTCATTTTCCCCAAATGGGTTTACGCCGCGCGCGCCAAGGGCCAAGCCCACCAATCTTGGCTACCCTAAAAGATAAAGTAACGGCCGGTTTGTTTCGCATAACACTTCCCTCCTACATATCACTCCCTTAACCACAGCTATTAAGGGAAAGCTGCATAACGCATGCAAATCGCTAATAGCATTACTATAATACTATAACTACTACCTCTTCGGAGGATAGAGGTAATTATAAATAACGCCCTCGAGGGCTATTACTATAAGCCTCTAATAACCCTAGCACGATTAGCCCTACTAGTAACGATAGCCTACTTAGTCGTAGCCCCTAATATATATAGCTATCTTAATACGCGGCGCTTAGTAAAAGTAAGCTCGCGCTAATAGCTAGCTACTAAAGATATAAGCATAGCCGCGATAAGCGCGATAGGCGCCCGCTACTAAGGAAGACCTTAGAGTCTTTATATACCTATACCCTAATTCCCTTATCTAGTAATACGAATTATACGCTATTCGATTTTACGCTTCGAAGGCTATAGGCTTATTACTATAAAGCTTCCTAGCGGCTAGTAAAATCTATACTAGCTAGGCGATTATCGCGGCCGACGTAGTAGCCTAGAAGAAACTACTCGAAGACGACTACTAGCGAGAGCTCTCCTAAGCTCTTAGCGCTATAGCGATTAAAAGACCTAAGAAGTAGTATAACTATATACTCGAGGGCTACCCGAGATACTTCTATAGCGTCCCTAGCTACGAGGGATTATAATACCTATTTATTATTACTAACGAGATTATTATATAGGCTTAATAGACCCTAGTTTTAGTCCGCTAGACTTAATATAACGACCTAACGAAGCTTACTACTATAATCGTTATCTCGCTACGTAGGCTTATAACTTACTACTAGTAGCTCTTTAGTAGTAGTAAAAACGTAAAGCTAATTATATAAGCGCTACCCCTATATTAGTATAATAACTACTAGGACTTTTATACTCGCTAGACTTATAATAAGGAGATATACTATAGTAACTATAGTAAGGCTAAGTATAAGGCTAATACTTATACTAGCTAGAAGTAGTACTTAAACTACCTCGCCTTAAAGACCGCGGAGTACGCTAACTACCCGGCCCGACTAAAGCGTAGTAAGGGAAAGCTTATCCTTATTAATAGAGAGTAGTAGTACTATATCTAAAGTACTAGAGCTAAGCTCTAGCGCTAGCTTAATATAGAACTTATCTATAGGGATAGTAGCCCGGCATAGTAATCCTCCCCCTACCCGGACCCCTTATAAGATAACGCTTAAGTAGATAGTATACTAGCTACTAACGTAGCTTTTACGCCTCCTTAGCTAGATAGCTTACTACGAGTCGCGAGGCTTATAAAGAGATACTATATTAAGCCCTCTTATAAATAAAGAGCTTAATTAATAATAACGCGACTTCGGCTTAATTAGGGTTTTCTAAGCTAATATAGCGAGAGAGGGCCCGATATATAATATCGCGCTATAGCTTACTAAGGTAGGGGGCTTTAATATAGCGCTACTATAAAAGCCCTAAACCTAGGCTAAGAATAACTACTATATTACTAAGACTTATTAGGCTTTCTATACCTTCTCCTTAATATATAGCTAGACTAACGAGGATAAGCCTAGGGTTAAAATATACGTCCGCTAAAGTAATAAGCTAATAGCCCGATAACGCTAGGGCGGCTATAGAGACTTTTTAATAATAGAAGTTAATAACTTCATAGTTATTAACTTTTACTATAAAAAGAATAATAATACCTAGGCTCTCTAAGTACTCCTTACGAGCTTAGTCGCTAATAGGACTCTTATCGCGGGAGACTTTAATATATACTACTATACCTAGTAGCTAGGTATTAAGACGTTACTTAACGGAGGCGATATAGCTAACTAAGTAGACGCTACGGGCTTTATACTTATACTTAAGCTAGGCTAGTAGATATATAACCGCGGTAATATACTAGACCTTTCCTACTTAAACGTCCCGGGGACTAAATCCTACGTTAAGGATTACTTTTTTACTAAATCTAACTACTATACGATAGCTATAACTATACTAAGCTATTAGCTAGTAAAGGCCGCTATTAAAAAAATTAAAGTCTCGACCCCCGAAGAGCTATAGAGATTCGTGGAGCTCGTTAGGTAATAAGTATAAGGCCTCCCTATAGAAGTAAGAAACGCTAAGAAAATCGACTTCCTAGTAAACTAACTTAGCGAGGTCCTTTACGTAGTACTTAAGGTAGTAAGCTATAAGATTAATAAGAAGATAAAAGGGTCGCCCTAGTAATTAGAGGAGTATATAGTTAATAAGGCCTTAATATAAGTAGCTTACGCTACTATAGATAGGGATAATAATAACCCTAACTATCGCGAAGTAAAGAAAACCCTAGGCCGTATAGTATATAAGGCTAAGGATAGCTTTAAAAATAAGTAAGTAGACGACGCTACTAAGGTAAAAGAGATATTTATAGTTATACGCTAGAGTAAAGGGGGAAGGCTATAGCTCTAAGCCCCCCTAATTATAATAGACGGAATTACCTACGAAAGATAGTATAATAAAGTATAGGCCTTATATAAGGCGATCCTAAAGCGCCGGGCTTAGGATAATAATATTTAAAATCTATAGGCCCCCCTCCCTACCTAACTATAAGCGGTTAATATTAACCTCTAAGTCTACCCCCGTAGCTATAAGTATGCTTATATATTAATAAGTAATACGTTTCCTAGCGTAAACGGGCTTATAGTAGTAATACTAAAGATTACCTAGGACTTAATTAAGGCTACGGTTACTACGCTTTTCTAAGCTAGCTTATAGTACGGGTACTACCCCTATACTTTTTATAACGTAAAGGTTATAATAATCCTAAAGCTAGGTAAGCGGGACTTAATAGCCCCGCGTACTTAGCGCTTAATCTCGCTACTCTCTGTTACGGCCAGGCACATACGAGCCTTGACGGCTATAAAGATGTATTGGCACTATGAACGAAGGACTCAAAGCTAAGGAGGAAAGAAAGACTAGACTACACGATCGAGCTGGCCCTTATGTGCATATGCACGAGGTCGCACGTGGACACGTGATGCTGCCTGTGCACGTGCGACCGGTGAGGCTCTGCGCTGGCGGCTCTATTGTCGGGCGGTGCGCGCGTAACACTACCCCCCCTCCTAGAACCTTGATATGCCTATCAAGGTGGTTAGCTGTGGCGGCGCGCTTTATTCTTCGCTGTTCGTTCGGCCATGTCATCGTCATCTCGTTCCTCACACGGTTTCTCTGCCGCTGCTGCTTCAATCCACGCCTGGAGGTTGACTGGGGGACCGGCTGCTTTAGGGTGCTGGTCGTGGAAGTCCTTAAGGGCCATCGGCGAGTTACGGAAGTTCCGTGCCGGATACCACGTTTCGTCAGGGTCACATCCCTTCCATCTAACTTGGTACTCCAACCGTTGCTTGCGCCCCGTGGTTCTCGACAGTTGGATCTGATCAACTTCCCACTCAGGTTCTCCATCGATCTCTTCAGGCGGCGGAGGCGACTGGTGTTGCTGCGGAAGAGGGTCTGATGCGGCTTTCCTAAGGCGGTCGGCGTGGAAGAGGTTCTTCATCTTATACGTCGACGGCAGATCTAGTACGTAGCTATGCCCACGCTCTTCTAGTACCTTAAACGGACCTGACCATTGACTATCTAGCCGGGTAGTCGGGGCCGTCGTGGTGAAGCCTTTCCTGCTAAGGAACACACGGTCTCCGACTGTAAAGTCGGGCGATCGGCGTTTCTTATTGGCTTGCCGGCTTTGCTTGTCCTGAGCGGCCAGGGCTGCTGTCTGGGCGGTCTCTTGGGCTTTCTTTGCTGCTTCCGCTAACTCTTGGGCTCGGGCTACTGGCTGGGTCGAGGCGGTCTGATCAGGTTGGTCTAAGCTTAACGGGTTGCGTACATCTCGGCCTAGAGTCGCTTTCAACGGTGCCATCCCAATCGAGGAGTGCCACGAGCTGTTGTGGGCGAAGTCGAGGGCCGGGAGCAGGGAGCTCCAATCGTCTTGGTGCTTCGACACGTAGAAGCGGAGTCTCTGATCGAGATACTGGTTGGTCACTTCTACCCCTCCCTGGGTCTGAGGGTGTAGCGAGCTTCCGTGACGATGCTTCGTTCCAGTCAGACGATTGATCTCTCCGAGGAAGCTAGAGATGAACGGGCCGGCGTTGTCTGTAATCCAGGTGGTGGGCATTCCGAGGAACCGATAGAGGGCGCGGAAATAACGCCCGGCCACGATCTCAGCCGTATCATTCTTCCTCCCAGGGATCGTCGCGATCAGCCGGGTTAGCTTGCAGATGAAGGTCCAAACGTAGTCGTATCCATGGCGATCTTCTGGCATGTCTTTGCCGTCGCATTCAACGTGCTCCCACACCGTAGCTGGCACTGGTAGCGGGTGGAGCAGCCCTGGGGTCTTGTCCCTAGGGGTCTTGTTGCGGCGGCAGTCGTGGCAGTTACGAATGTACCGGCGGATATCTTCCTTCATCTTTGGCCAGTAGAACTGTTCCTGGAGCATCTTGATCACCTTGTTCTGTCCCGCGTGAGCGAAGATCTGGGGCTCGTGGGCTTCCCGAATGAGCGCGGTTTGGAGAAACGTCTGCTTGTCTGAGGTCTGGGCGGGTACAATCAGGCGGGTCCCGTGGGTGCCGAGGTCTTGGAGGAGGTTCTCTTGACGGATTAACGAGACGAGTTCTGCTCCTCTTAGGGCCTCAGGGCGACTGTCTTCTTGGGGAGGATTTGTACCAATCAATTGTACTAATCCTGGGGCAGGGTCTTGGTCAGGCTTCGGTTCCGTCTCTCGGTCTTCTACGGTCTCTGTGGCAGTCGTGGCCCTCAGAACTATAGGTGCAGCGGCAAGCTCGGGACTAAAGTTCTGAGGGGGCTGATCGGCACTAGCTACGGGTCGGAGGGGTGCTATCTCGAATCCTAGGCGTTCCGGAGGGAGTAGGGCGACCGTCCGTTCCTCTGCCTCGCGAGCCTTTACCGTGGGCAGCTCGGCTGTCTTCCTAGAGAGGGCGTCGGCGGCCACGTTTAGCCGACCCGGGCGATAGAGGAAGCGAATGTCGAACTGGGCGAGGAAGTCGGACCATCTGATCTGCCGGACTGAGAGCAAGCGCTTCGTCGAGAAGTGTACTAGAGCTTCGTGATCAGTAATTACATCAAACTTCTGGCCCAGGAGTTCCGGGTAGAAGTGCTCCAGACTCTGTACGACTGCGAGGAGCTCCCGATCCTGGATCGGATAAGCTCGTTCGGCCGGGGTCATGGTCTTCGAGAAGAATCCAACGGGCTTCCAGGTCTGATCAGTCTGTTCTTGCCATAGAACACCGGCCGTGGCATTCCGGGAGGCATCGGTCTCTAGTCGAGTCGGCAGCTCCGGTCTGAAGAACGCGAGGACTGGGGCTTCGCTGGCTAGGCGCTTGAGCTGATCGAACGCTTCTCGTTGCTCCAGGCCCATCACGAAGGGAACGTCTTTCTTTAGCAAACGGTTCAGGGGTTCCGCCATACCAGAGGCGTGATAACAAAAGACACGAATGAAGTTGCACAGGCCTACGAATGATCGGATCGCGGTGCGGTCTCGAAGGTCTTCGAACTTCCAGTCCTGAATTGACTGAACTTTCCGAGGGTCGACACTAAGGCCCACACCGGCTTCAAGCAGAACGCCGAGGTAGTCAACCTTGGTCACGTTAAACCTAGACTTCTTGATGTCTCCTTGGAGGTTGGCCTGATGGAGTCGCCAGATCACTTCTTGACAGTCTTTCCAGTGGTCTTCTTCTTTATCCGAGTAGATCAGGACGTCATCTGCGTAGGCGCTGGCGCACCGGTCGAGGAGATCGTGAAGCTGCGCGTTGATAAACTGCTGGAACCAGGCGGGACCTACCTTCAGACCGAACGGGAGGACTTTCCAGCGGAAAGTTCCGAAACGGGTGCGAAAGGCCGTGAGATACTCGGAGTCAGGGTCGAGGCGTAACCGATGGAAGGCTTGGATCACATCAATCTTCGTAAACCGTTGTGCCTCCCGGCACCCGAAGGCGGTGCCTTCGAGGGACGGGGCAGGCGTAATCCGGCTTTTCAGGTGATCATTCATCCAGCGGTAATCGATACAGAAACGGCGGTCGGTCGAGTAAGGCTTCGGGGCGAAGAGAACTGAGGCTGCGTGCGGGCTCGTATCTGGCTCGATGAAGTTGATCTGACGGAGGCGGTCGATCGTTTCCCTCTCGAGTGGAAGGTACTTTACCGGCGTGCGATAAGACGGAGGTCCGGTCGAGGAGAGCGGTTTCTCGAGCTCTAACGTCACATCGTAACCGGGACGGGACAGGGGCAGCGTGTTCGCTTCTCTCTTTGAGAAGAAACCTTCCAAGTGGGCGAGCGGGGGCGGAAGCTTCTGGCGGACCATCGCGACATGATCAGGGTCTTCTCCCTTGGGAAAAGGGATCCGTTGTCCTTGGTAGACCTGGGCGGTGGTGCTGATCCTAGCAATGGTTGGCGGGTCATCTTGTCCTGCCGACTCGGTCGGAGTTCGGGCAGGAATCTTTTCAAGTTCGACAGGATCTCGAGGCATCGTCGGTTCGAGATCCTGCCATTCTTTCCAGCGGGAATTGGTCTTAACCTGCGTGATCAAAGACCTGATCACGGTCTGGTCGTCTTCTTCTAGGGTCTTCAGGGGGGCGGGCTTCGCAGAGACTTGCACCGGGGTCTGATCTTTCTCGGGCTGCCTCCAGTTCCTCTGGAGGATGCGGTACCGTCTCTCATCTTGTCTGATCAGGCGGTCACGACGGTCGGCATCTGCTTGGTCTTTCGGGTCGATCTTGCAGGAAGGGTCTTGTCTAGAGAGCTGGATGGTCGGGGAGAACTTCGCCAGGGCAGGGAGGTCGTCGGGCCACACGATCGAAGCACTAGCGCAGTCGAGCAAGAGTCGTTGCCGTCGCATCCAGAAGAGGCCGATAAAGATGTCGCCACCTATCTCGGCGACGTTAAAGACTTGATCGGGGAGGCGTCGACCATCTACCTCGAATGATGCGTGTAACTGCTGCTTGATCGAGCCGGCGAGTCTCCGGCGGTAGTCTTGTAGCTGTATCGGCTTGGCGAGGGTGACGAGCTTCGCCCCTAAGCGTTGGGCGGCTTGCTTGGCGAAGATTGGGCTGATCAGGAGGTGAGTGTCGGCTCCAGTGTCGCAAACTGCGTTCGCTGGTAGACTGGTTCCATTCACGCAAATCTTGCTTTTTACGGTGAATGAGGTTTCCGGTCTATCTGCTACTATCTGCGACACATTCGAGACCATCGGGGAGACTTTCGATGGTCCTACTCTTTTCCCGACTCCTGATCAGACTCCTCAGCTGTCATAGCCAGCCGAGAAACGCCCTTGGCGCGGTCGGGACAGTCGCGAGAGACGTGCCCAGCCTTGCCACAGGTGAAACAGGTGTCGTTGTCCCAGTGGACTCTCTTCTCTTCTTCGGTCAGGGCTCGGCCGGCGTTCTGCGAGGTAACCGGGGGAGGGCCCGTCTTATTCGAATTCCTGGTCGGGGTCTTGGCTGCCGGGGCTGCCCGGCGGGTCTGATCAGGCTGCCGAGCTTCCTTTGACGAGGAACGGATGGAACTCGCCCTTATTCCCGTCGAACGTGATCTGGAGCCGCATGCGGGACTTGATCGAGTCCTGGTATGCGGGATTTCTCTTTCCTGGCCCCGTGAACGGGGCAAACTCCGGCCAGGCGGCCTTGCCGGTTGGTCGGAACGTCGGACCATCAGGTCCAGAGAAAGCGGTAGAGGGCTCTCCCTCCCCACGATCAGGGTCTTGACTCGGGGTCCGAGTCGAGTTCTCCAGGCGCTCTAGCCTGGCTAAGAGAATCTCATTTTGTCTTCGCAGAGCTTCTACAAGCTCTGAGGTCTGGTCTTGGGTCGCCATAGTCGAGGGCCCGGTTATAGACAAAGCTAGGCGAGCTGAACGGCGAGGCGGGTCTTGGTCAGTCTTCTTAGGCATTCGTAGCCCGAGTCTGAGGTCGAACGATCGCACTCCTGCGTGATCACGGGTCTTGGTTCTAGGGTTTTCTTAGGTCTTGGGGGTCTGAGCCTGATCAGCTTGATCAGGGGTCTGGTCTTGGTCTTGGTCTTGGTCTTGGGTCTTGGTGCGCTGGATTTTCGTCAGGCGCGTGTGACGTGAAAGTTGGGGTGCCTATTTATTGATCGCTGGCAAGCGATCTTATTGAGCTTTGAGTAGTGTTACGGCCAGGCACATACGAGCCTTGACGGCTATAAAGATGTATTGGCACTATGAACGAAGGACTCAAAGCTAAGGAGGAAAGAAAGACTAGACTACACGATCGAGCTGGCCCTTATGTGCATATGCACGAGGTCGCACGTGGACACGTGATGCTGCCTGTGCACGTGCGACCGGTGAGGCTCTGCGCTGGCGGCTCTATTGTCGGGCGGTGCGCGCGTAACACTCTCTTACCTTAGTAAGAGCTTAAAACGCCTCGTTACTTAGAAACTAGCCTAGAGCTCGATTATATAGAAGGTCCTTATACTATAGTAAGTTAGAGCGCTATTAAAGAGATCTTATAAAGACTTAGCCCTCGCCTTCCTTTATAAAGCTAAGCTTACTCTTAAGTAAGGCTAAGTAGCTACGATAATTATAATAAATATTTAAAGCGCTTTTAATATAATCCTTAAGAATTACTTAACCTAGCGCCTATAGGAATAAAGCTAGCTTAACGCCCTTACCCGCTAGACTAATAGCTTCCTATCTAACTATATAGCGAGCGTTAAGTTCGAAGATATAATAACCTTTTAGGAACCCTTATACTATAGCTTATTATAAAGCTCGCTAATCTCGCTAGTACTCTTCCTACTCTATACTTAGCCGATTTATATACTACCCCTTTTCTATAAGTAGAGGTATAAATACGCTAATAATATAGCTATACTAGCTATAAGTAATAACCTTAAAGATATAGCCGGGCTAGTAATAGAGGTAGTAATAGAATTACTTAACTAGGGTAAAGAGAATACTATCTCTTTTAACCTAGGGAAGACTAAGTTAGTATATATCTCGCGTAAGCGGGCCGATAAAGATAACGCCGGGCTACTAGCTTTTTATAGCGAGAATAAGATATATATAGTAAACTCTATCCGCTAGCTAGGTATTTAGTTCGATAAGAAGCTCTCCTTTAAGAAGTATATAAAGTATTAAACTATAAAAGCTAGTAAGGTAATAAGCTTTATTTAAGGCCTTAATAATATATAATAGGGCCTCCTACCCTATTTAATAAGATAGGCTATTATAGCCTATATATTGCTAATTCTTACCTACGGCTATAAGCTTTAGTATATACCGCCGAGCCCTAACCCTAATAACCCCCTATTAAGATAAGCCTACCTATAATTAAGGCTTAATCGAGTAATTAATATAGTAATAAGGGTAGTACTCCCGGCCTAGAAGACTAGCTAGCTCTCGGCCCTATACCGCGAAATAGCTATTTTACTAGCGAAGCTCTTACTTAAATAAACTAGCGCCCTCGCCGCGGTATATATTAAGTCCCTAGATTAAGACTACTTAATCCTACTTAAAGCCTACTAGGCTACGCTATAATCCCTACTAGCTTATATCCGCCTACTAAGACGCTTATAAAGGGAGAAGTACGCTATAAGGCTCTAGCGCTTACTAGCGTAGACGCTAAGCCTCGAGCCCCTAGCCTTCCGCGCCCTAGCGCTACTACTAGCGGACTTAATAAGAGGCTAGAAAAAGCCAGAGGTAGCCCGCAAGCTCTATCTTTAGCTAGTAGAACTTACTTTAGACCTAGATAATATTATTATATACTTTAATAGCTTATAGACCTCCGAGGCTAGTAGTAAATATATAAGCTTTAGCTTTTTAATTGTCACGACCTGCGGAGGCGGTGGGGTTCCGGGAGGGAATCGCCCCCGATCCGAGGCTTAATATACGGATATAAGGTATAGTACTAGTAGAGGCTAGTACTAGCGGATCTTTTGGTCGAGTAGTTAGGCTAGATCTATTAGATAGGCGAAGTATACCTCCTAGCTCGTTATAATTATACTAGCCTCTACGGGTTACCGGGCTCTACTATATAAGATCGTAAGTTCGAGGCCTTACGGAGATAGGGGAATAAAAGTCGATTAAGGCGTACGGGGTACGCCGCGTATAGTTATCCTAAGTTAGGCTTATAAGGTGCGTAGAGTAGGGCACGGGGTGCTCCAGCTACTACTATACCCTTGGGGGTCCGTATCTATTATATTATCCCTACCTTTAGGAGCCGAAGGTACGAAGTAATCGGGACGATTGCTCTCGAGAAGGGGGATAGTTATTACGACTTACGGAGGCGGTAGGGTTCCGGGAGGGAATCGCCCCCGATCCGAGGCTTAATATACGGATATAAGGTGTAGTACTAGTAGAGGCTAGTACTAGCGGATCTTTTAGTCGAGTGGTTAGGCCAGATCTATTAGACAGGCGAAGCATACCTCCTAGCTCGTTATATTAATTTAGAGGGGTCCCGACGAGGTAGCTAGCGGGTACGGACGTATTATATATAGTAAAGTATATAATAGTAAGATCTTTAGCGCTTTTAAGAGACTAAAAGAAGTACTAAGGCTACTTACTAGACTAATCTTTATCTATCTAAATAATACGTTAGTAGCTAGAGTAATTTAGGGGGGAGTAGGTAGCTCTTCTTAATATAAAGTACTTACTTTTTTACTACTTTCTCGCGAGTACGGAAAAGTCTTAGTCTACTAGACCCCCGGGTATATAGAGATTCGAAGTAATAAATAAGCCGATAAATTAGTAAAGGAAGGTAGTAAACTACTAGAGCTAATATACGATATTACTACCTTAGCTTACTTATAAAGGACGGCGAGAGCTAAGGCCGCGATCTACTTATCCGCCTAGTAATAAGAAGAGATACCTAACTCGTACCGCCCCCTAGGCTTAACTTATACCGCTAGATATATAAAAGAGCTAAAGGTAAAGCTAACTCGCGCGTAGCTATACTACTTATTAGTAGCGCGGATAGTATATAGCGACTTCGCTACTTACTACTAGCGCTTTAATTACTTAGACGCGCTACCGACCTATACTTATAGCCGCGAAAAGGCCCCCGACTATATCTTCTACTACTATAAGGTTAGCCCGAGGCTTAGGCTAGAGCTAGTACCTCTAGTCGCTTAGGTAATCGCTAAGGTAGTAGGGATAAAATTTAAAGCCTTCCTTAGGCTAGCTATAGTAATAAATTTCTTCGAGAAAATCTATTTACGTAATTAATAGAGAGTAGCCGCTAGTAGTATATATTTCCTTATATTACCTTATCTCTATACTAACTTTCTATCTTACTTTTCGACGCTCCTAAATAAAGTTAGCGTAACTATAAAGATACGTACCTAGAAGCCTATATAATACCCTAGGCTACGAGTTATTAGCTAGTAGATATAGCGCTTATAGCGTATAGGCTATAGAACCCGCTAACGGAGGAAGGGCTAGAGATTTTATTTACTAAGACGCTAGATAGCGAACGGAACGCCCTATAGTAAGAAGGGGAGAGAAGGTAGGCACGGGCCCTTTATCCTAGCGCCGGCCGGCGCGGATTAAAAGGGGCCCCGGGGACCCTAATCTCCCCTTATAGCAAGCGGGCTACCTATATTTACCTACCCTATACTATAGATAGCTAGCCTAGCGCGTCTTTTACCCTTACAGGGATAGCACAGACGTTAAATATACAAACAAACAAACAAATTTGTTTCGCATGACTGCCGGAGCCCGCTGACGCCCCTCTAGTACTCGGATCCCTGGTTGCCTGGGCACCCTGGCCGTCAGAGAGTCGTGGGGAACAATGACCCCGCAAGGCTGGACCCTGTTCCGCATTCTGAAGGGTTATTCCCAGCTCGATTCACGCATCGGCCCGGCGACTTCTATCTACCTTCCAAATCAAGTAAAACATATGCATCGGACCCTACCGTATTGAAAAAGAACGGGTCTACTCGTGCTGCGCCCCACTTTATTTGGAACTTCGGCATGGTATACCACAGCTCTCTAACCGGAATAAAGTAACGGGGTGAGAATCGAGGCAATTGTCCGGTCTTTCGTAATATTAAATGGAGAGCGACGATGATACATTGCTGAGTTGAGCCCTGGTGCCGAGTTGTCGCGGATTGCAGGCCCATGACAGCAACCGGATGCGAACTCTTTCAAAGCGGCGTCTGTCTCACGGAGGATGAGCAAAGCTGGCACATAGATCAGGGGCTAGAGGACTCTGGGTTTCTATCTAAAGAGCGGAATTTCGTCTTTCCTATATACATCAATAGAAAAAGCAATGGTGCTGTTGCCATAGGCAGCAACCAGCCTAGTCGCGTCAGTAGGCAGCGCCGTGAACGAGCGTTCAGCTCTTAACAGCGTCGGCCAATTTTGAAACTTAACCTTAGCTCCCGCTTGTAGGCATATTTGCAAAATCAGGTAACGGCTCGAACCAAAATCCTGTGCCCCAATAGACAATCTTCAAAGTTGCTGTTTCAGTCAGCGTTTCGCTAACCGACCCAAAAACTACTCGTCTGGTTCCATTGCCGCGCCTGGTTAGGGTGCGATTCCACAGCTCAGAAGTTTGCCGACTGCGCTTGCAGCGTGAAGTCGAACAGAAATGCCGTGTGACGATTAGCCAATCTTCTGCACCAGTTGAACGCCACTGGACCAGCAAGCAAGAGCCAGTCCTGGAAAACGAATTGAAAGACAAACAAGTAGAATTAACAAAACCAACCGATTATGATAACTAGCAGGATAGCTCTTTAGACTTCATGCCGGCCCATCAACACTCGTCGCCTTATTCCGCGTCAATCCGCAACGGTCACTCGTGCCAGCTGATACAAGCGGCATAATTTCAGGATCTACAGTAGTAATATCTTTCCGATCGATGAGTGGCGACCGCTTATGGTCGCTGACTCGCTGAGCCCTTGCAAGAATCCAATCTATTTTCATATAGCTGTAACGGTGACAAGTCCGCTGATTCTGCTCCGTCGTCTCGTTTTCTCCCACCGGCGGTTGGCGATACTATATATCTATTTATCCTGTCCGTTCTACGATGCTGCCCCTTGACATATCTTCTTTGATGTATCTGCTAGCAAAATTCTCTTCTTTTTAACTTCTTCTCATTCATTTGGCATAGCTTGCATCTCTTGAGCTTTAACGTTATGAACAGCGTTGGGGTATACCGCCAGTCAATTATAAATACGAGGATCAAGGCACGTCAACCTGTCTACAAGGAAAGAGCTGTCATTCGCCCGAAACCATTCAGACCTGTCGACTGGCCGTCTTTTAAGCAAGAATGTGAGGAGCAACGGGCGCCGTCCGCTATTATCGATAATTACGAGCTTCCCATTCATGAAGTCGGGTCCGAGCCCCCACTAATATCGTTTCTTGGAGGCCTGAAGCGGGTATGCACTGTGTATCCGTACAGAGACCTACAATGGATCGTGGCGTTACTATTCTTTATTGGAAGCTCGGCCTTTGCTGTCCGCTCGTTGCTCATTCTTGTGCCGACTATGTATCAGGAGACTGCGCTGGATGATAGGATTAAAGCTGGCTTCCCGACCGTTACCGTCGTCGGCGCGGCCATCCTTCTCTTCGGCAACCAAATGACCATATTCGCGGCTTTTAACATCAATCGAGGTGTCGAGGATAAGGATGAGAACATTGAGGAAAAGGGTCAATCACTAACAGAAGGGTACCACCCGGCCTTGCTCGGGAGCAAGGAGTGGACTTGGTGGCCGCCTTTTGCCGAGCTTAAGTCTGACTTTTTGCTAAACCCGGCCTTTCGGGCTGGCATTATGTCAATGCTTGGGATATGGACCCTAACTACTTCGGCGATTGCCGGTATCCCCGGTGTTATTCACGAATCAACTAGAGAATATCTCTTGCAATTTCGGCACTTCGTGGTCTTCCCTCAGATCGTAGGAGGTGGGATTCTTGCCTTGGCAGCATTGCGGCTGATGACTCTTACTCAGTCACGATGGTACAAACCTGCCTTCTTCTCTCTCGCATGGCATTCATCGTGTTTGAACATGTTAGGCGCCGGGTTTATTTCAGCTTCTGGCATCATCACCCTGACAGTGCCGGGGGCCAGGATATTGTCTGCCCTGGCGAACATGGCTGGCGCGTGGCTTCTACTGGTTGCGTCTTTCATTCATCTGCTTATGGTCGTAGAACTTTATCCATAGTAAAGGGGGGGGAGGGGGGATTTGTGCATTAAACAAGGCGTAGGAAGAATGGGCCACAATGGATAATCGAGTTTACTACATATAGATAATACCTGTCACGAGTTAGATCTAGAGGCTTAATTAATCCGAAGTATTAAGGCTTCGTAACGTTACTAAAACGCAGCCGAAACTAGTTGGCCGGATCTAGAGTACTAATTATATTTACTATATTTATTTAGCGGCATTCAGTATGTCAAGCAGTTTGAGAGCAGGCTTGTTGCATGGAATTAGAAAATAGTAGCAATTTGCGATAGTCGAAGTATCGGGCAGTAGAAAGAGCATACGCAAAAAATAAGCTTATAAAAATACCTTTATTCGTATTTTTCTATCTTAGTCGTATGCGTATATCTTACTTCTTATTTTCTCTAACCTTTCCTCTGTCTCTAGCTACCTATTTATTATTTCCTAGTAGCTAGTATTATTACCCTAAAAAATTCTTATCCTAATTAAAATCTCGATTTATTATTAAAAGAATTAAGGAAATACGTAAGAAAGGCTATAGGTTTTACTATCCGTATAGATAGGTCTAACCTATATATTGCAACTATATGTGAGACCCGTGTTGTGAATCTATCTAAGGCCTATGTTATAGATAGTCTTAAGACTTATGTTTTAGATAGCTAGCGTTGAGAGGTTGTGTAAGACTCTGTGAGCTATAGTTAGACCCTGTGGGGGGTTGTAAGCCTCGTGGGCCCTTTGCCTTGTGGGCTGTTGGAAGCCTCTTTGACTGCAAGGTCAAATGTCTGACAGCACCGAACCTCGAGGCTTTAGGGTCTTTAATCTAATATAGGTTATAGAAGTTATAGGCAATCGGGCTTAGCTTCTTTTACTAGTAATACCTCCCGGGCTTATAACTATTACGCTATAGTCTAAAAGGGAATATGCTCCGCAAGTAGAGCATTTTAGTGATAGCTATGTAGGGACCTGGCCTTGTTGCAAGCATAACTAAGCATACGCACGGTAGGAGAGAGTGGGTGCGACCCTTCGAGGGTAAATTTCTTTTGTACGCAACCTTCGTACGTCCCTACTCTCTTCCTATCTTATATAGGTAGCATCGTTGCTCCGCACGGCCTTAACGGCCACCGAGAGAAAACATGGACGGCGAAAAATGGCGTCTACTAGCTCCGAGACCTCCTATCGCAGAAAGAATAAAAAGCTCGATTATTTCCGTAATTTGAACGAGCGAGCAAATTTAGACTCTGCCATTTGTCTTCAGGAGGCTAGTGCATACAACCAGCTTGTCTCGTCTTGCAAGAGATCTTTAGGTGCGCCAGATTCAACGAGCTGACCGTTCGACATAACAAACACGCGGTCGAACTGCTCAATACCCCTCAAATTATGCGTTGATATCATAACAGTTTTGTCATTAAGTGATTCAAGGATCGCGTTGAGCACACGAATGTGGCACTTTGAATCCATGCTATTGGCGTCCGGCACTCATTAGCTGACGTCCATGACGGCCTGCCGGAATAGAAGACGAGGAAAACATACCCTGCTGTGGGCTCATCGAGTATATAGAACATTCCTTGGCGCTTCAATAGCATTCGCGCCAGAGAAACTCTTCGCAGCAAGCCAGTCGTGACTGAGAAGTCTGATGGTGACGCGTCTAACCTCGACATGATATGTCGCGCGGTTTCGGGGTCTGAAAGCTTATATAACTCGTGCTCGATCTCTTTTTTGGAGAATGAGCTTGATGGGTCAATGTTCTCCCGCAATGTCTTCATGGCGTTAGCAAAAGTATGCTGTGAAAGTCCTATAAGTAGATGCTCGAGATCTTTGCGAGATGCATTTGCAATATTTATCCCCGCGACCGATATTTTCCCGCTCTGTATAGCACTTAATTGAAAGAATGCTTGCATGAGGGACGTTTTGCCACTTCAATTGACGCTTAGCAAACGTGAGGCCCTATAACTAAACGAAACAACATGAACCCTACCTTCCGGTCCGCCCTATTAGGGCAACTTTTTCATTGGGTTGAATACTGAAAGAGACACTCTGGACGACAGACTTTTCACTGAAGCACTCTATTAGTAGCTTTAATGGAGGTGAGTTGAGTGCGAGACCTACCCGCGTGTCACGGTAAGATTGTCCACTCGAACGCCCCCGTCCTCCCTTTTGAGGGTATCTACCGGTTTGACACCGGTGGATGGCGCCATGGCGACGAACTCCAAGATGCGCCTGATGGATCCCATGCTCCCTTCTAGCCTCACCCACCAGCTGAGTAGGAGCGACAATTCTGTGCCCATGCTTACAGTGTTGACGAGCGCGACGCCAGCCCACCCAATGCTTGCTTGGCTCTTGCCGTGACTCTTCAGCCCTACAAGAAGCGAAGCAAGCACTGTCGCAAGTCCAGCATTTATGAGCTCCAACACGAGCAGCAGCCAAGTTTGCAGAGAGCGAAAAAGGTATCCTGCTTTCTGCCCCTCGAAGACCTGCTGGGATAAGGTTGCGGCGAGACGCGGCCCGAGCCCAAATGCGAGAATAGTCTCCCGTCCTGGGATGCTGGAGGAAAACGTGTTCAGGACAGGAGCTTGTGAAGCAATCTGGATGGTTCGCAAGCGACTGGATGTCGGAAGATAGAGTCGTTTTATAGAGTAAAGACAGGGGACCAGAAAGATGATAAAAACCAAGATATAAGGGGCGGAGATGGCCAGAGTGATAACGGAACCGATGAGTGCCAATGCGGCTATTGAATCCCATCAGCTGGAGGTCTTAGCATCCGTGGAGGAACTGCGTCTCGTACCAAATACTAAGTTCATTAAAGAAAGCGGGAGCTGTAGGTCTACTTCCTCAACATCTCTCGTGAAACTAGAGTTCAAGTCAGATGATAGCGTAGCTTTCAGGGACTTCGACGGACTGGTTTAGAATCTCGGGCCTTGTTTCTTCGATGAATGACGCTGGTGAGCGCGCTAGTGTCGCCACCATCCTTTCGTGGATGCTGATCCCGCTGTTAGGAATTAGCTGCATAAGGGAGATCCTGACGCAGTTAGTGTCCGTCGAGGTGATACATCCAAACAAACAAGATGCAATTACCATGACGCTCCAAAGAGCGCTATCACCGATCCAAGAATGAAACAAGCGTACACGCCAAGATTGAAGCCAGTCGAGTCTCTTGCCCTACCCGTTTGTTGCTGGCTGGCCCAATGTGATAGCCAAAAAGCTATTCATCATATCAGCGCATCCCAATTCCATCGTCAGAGAACTTAGGGAACTAACGACTTCCTTTCTCGATGCCCGCATGAGCAAGCAACAAGATTATGACCGGAACAAGACCAAACAAGCCAAGATCCCGGAAATACCTTCCATATTCCATTCTCTTGGTGATTCGGACTGCTTCTTGGGGAATTACAGGCTGAGTTGTAGCGTCCGGGATCTGGTGCTGCGACTCTTCTTTTGGCTCTTCTTTGGGCGACGCAGCCGTGTCCGTGCCGGGAGGAGCTGCAAATATGTCATCCGATGTTATCTGACCATCATCTCCACCGTGCTCAATATTGTTGGGAGTTCTATCGGCTAGTAATTGGCCATTGTGAAGTTGAAATACTCTAGCAGTTGGTATGCCAGTAGCCGTCGAAGCTGGTCCACCGCGTCAGCGCCATCAGTCTACTTGAAGGGGTCAAGACCTACCATCAGACGAAACTAGTATCGCCGTGATGTGAGGGTTGCTGGCTAACCAGCCATGAGGACCGAAAAGCCGCCGTTGAATGAGTGACTGAGTCTGCGGGTCCAGGCCGGCAAAAACATCATCCAACAATAACAGATCTGGCGCTGCATAGAGCGCTCGCGCCAACGCAATTCTTTTTCTTTGCCCCCCACTGAGCTGTGAGCCTTGATGATCCACAATGAGCCTGTTTTCCCTTTCATCAAAGTTGGCTAAGTCGGGTTCTAGGGCGCAACAGTCCAGCACTGCGTTGTAAACACCTTGGTCGAAGTATTTGTTCAGGACGACATTATCGCGAATTGATTCATTCTCTAAGAACCATGGGGTCTGAGCGCAATAGGAGATGTTCCTAACACCTGACGTAATAGATCCACTGGTAATTTGAAGTTCTCCAAGGGGCAGCAGTGCTTTCAAAAGAGACGATTTTCCGGAGCCTGCAGGGCCGAGAATAACTGCGACCTCACCTGATGTTAGTGAGAAAGTAATTTCTCGTAGAAACGGCTCACTTTCAATCGATTGGATAGCGACTGAATTGAAGCTGAGAATGGCGCCGTAGCCCTTCCCTAAAACCTTTGGGGGCGGTTCCGCCACTATTGTTCTGACAGGCTGGTTGCCGCCTCCGGGGCCATCGCGAAGCGTTTCTCGAATAAAATGCAAAACACGTATCCAGCTGACCCAACCTTCAAAGAGTGATGGAAGCATCTGAATGAAGCTTAGCAGCGGCGATATCATGATCGAAAGAATGGCAAGTGACGAAAATAGGACGCCGTAATCGAGATCGGCGCTTCCCTTCGTCAAAGGATAGAAGCCAAAAGACGCCAGGATTGATAGCCCGGACACAGCGCCAGCGACGACAAGCACCAAGATCTCGACCCGTCGATACGCCTTCATTCGACCAATTTCCTTCTGTCGAGTAATGTGCAGTTCTTTTGTCGCGAAAGACTCCATTCCCTCGATCCTCGCGCCACGTGGGTTTTCAAGAAGCTGTTTCAAAGCCATAAGGCGGGTTTCCGTCGCCTCTAGCGTTTGCCTCTGGCTGTTCTGCAGCTGGTTGCTGAGAAGAAGCGTGATCGACAAACTTGCTATGGCGAGCACGAATGGCGCAAGAAAAGCCAGCCCGATGACTCGGAACAGCATGTATGCACCAACACCTACGATGATCGCGATAGGTATCGCCTCGAAAAACATCTGAAGACCGCTGGTCACATTTGCAACGTCTACAGAAGCAAGAACCACGGCTCGTGTTGGAGCTGAGCTAGATTGAAACGAGTACGAATGCAGTCGTAGAAATATACGTTGTGTGAGATATGCTCGGAGACGACAGCCTAACTGATTCGTTGACTGGTTCGCATGGGCGCTGAGAAGCGCAACGGCCATGAAACTGGTACAAATAAGCGGCAGAGCGCGGAGGAGCAAATAGGGTCTTACTCGAAGACAACAGCTACGATCAACCAGTTGCCAATAGAGACATCTTGATCGCCTTGCAAAAAGTTGACCAATGATTGCACAATGTAGGGCTGACAAAGTCTAGCTGCAGCGGACAGGATATTCAGCATGACTACACATGTACTTTGCCAAAAGCCAATAGCGAAAAGATCTCGTAAGGTATCGCAGGCCAAATCGGGGCATGACTGTCATCTGCAGGGGGGGGTCTGTCATCCGGCCCCACACGGCTGCACCAAAAAACCCATGCAAACAGAAGGTCTGGGACCTTCGTTTTCGGCTTTGGATGACAGGGATGACCGTAGTGAATCGACAGTTCGTCGCGTTTTTGAAGGCCCGACCCGGGTGGTGCCCCTTCAGGTCGCGACTTTTTTTTTCGGAGCGTTCTGCGTGTAACCAACACCAACACCAACCCACGTCATACAACGCTGAGCAATAATATCACCCTTTTTCATTGAGCAGCGCATTTTAAATGGCCCACCCCGACGATTTTGAGCTTCTTAAGGCAGTTGAGCACGCGACCAGCTATTATTTAATGGATGAGGACAAGACGCAGCCGCAGAACACGCGTCGGACGTACACGCGACCCCAGAAGGAGTGGAAGGTATGGAGGCAACTCACTCACACACCCCACCACATATACTACTGCTTATTTATTATAACTTAATTTAACTGCAAGACGAACCCTATTGCTAACTTATATCCAGGAATGGTGTGCAGAGAAGGCATTCCCGTCTATCCCTCCGGACTGGCCTAAGCCGTACAACCAGGGAGGCGTTCTGCCAGCTGACCTCGTGGATGAGGGCAAATTGGTATGGTTTCTTGACGAGAAAGCCGTCAGCAGGGCACCTAAGACTGGATCTCGAGCGAAGAATGAGAGAAGACGCTGGGCCGAAGGCGCGGCTGAACGCAAGGCCAAGAAGGCCGAGGCGGCCTCTCTTGACGACCCTGCTGGCCCTTCAGGTCCAGATGACAGCTGTATCACCGTTGCCGTCAAAACGGCCGTGGATAAGACCGAGCTGACATCAGAAGATGAAGAGGAGCCATTCAAATCCGCACTCACGCTCAAATTCAACACCGTGAGGACCTACGGCAACGCCATTACGAGACTCTGGGCAGAGCAACGAACGAGGAGAATAAATGGCCAGATGTTAAATCCATCGCCACATCCACGTGGCTTTGCGAACAAGGCTATTTATCGCTATCTTCTGCGACAGACTCACGAGAAAGGACGTGAAGAGTGGGCAGACCGTATGGTGGGCACCATTAAGGATGCCTACTCGCCTGCCAAAATACCAGAACATACCCGTTGTGCCTGGGGGTTAAAAGAGAAGGCGTGTGGACTGCGCACTTCCGTGGATTTTCTCTTCGGCAACCACATGTTGTTACGATCAAGCAACCGGAGGCCTATTGAGTTGGCCGACTGCTTCTGTCTTGAGTGTCCTAACGAGGGCGTCAAGGTTCACAACAACCCAACCTACGCCTTTGTTGTGGTTATGAATCAAGGCAAAACTAACCAGAACGGCCGCATCGAGTATGGGGCTTGCTTGAGACATCGTGACCCTTATGCTTGTTTGGTTGGCCAACTCGCTTTCTGGCTTTTTTTTCGTTGGCAGGTTGAAAGAGAGCCATTTCCGGACTTCTCGCGTCCCGAGAAATGGTACAATATCAAGATATTACGACAACAGAAAGACAGACCAACGGGTAAGTCAGATTGTCTTCTGATTTACGAGGCTTCGTAGCTTATAATTTATATAGCAGGACTCTCATATCAAACAAGCCATGCGTGGACACGTCGCCTATATAGCCATGTCGGCATTAAGACCTCAAAGGCTAGTCATGCACCTCGTGTTGCTGCTACTCAAAATGCCGACATGGCTGGCGTTCCTGAGGCACAAGTAGGCAACCTCCCTCTGACTCTGGCAACACTATTAACTTATTATTAGATTAGACGTGCTGGCAGATGGAATATGGGGGACTCAATGATAGGCTGTTATCTCACATCGCTACCCTACGCGTTCATGAGAGCCTCTGCCGACTTCTCGCCAGAATGGGCTGGCAGTTACTTCATTCCACGCTCCACGGTCTTGCCGTCGGCTTGGCTACGTTCTCAAATTTGGCCTCAGGCCGACTTTTGGTTCCAAGCCTTCAAAGACACTAGCCATGAGATGGCTGAAGTCTTTGAGAATAAAGCTACAGGTGCTTTTATTGAGCTATTAGGATGGTTACGAGTAGTCTTGCTGCAAGATGCCCCTTTTCTCGAACGCGATTTCCCTAGCCACCCTATATTCAAAGATCCCGTCTTCAAAACCGATGAGTATAAAAACTTTGCCGCAAGCGTCTTACGTGTCTCTGAGGAGCCTCGTGAGGATAGCCAGGCCGAGTTAATCCAGAAGGCAATACCTGCAATTGCAGAGAAAGTCCGTGGAGTTGAGGCTGGAATCTATAGTCTAAAGAAGACTGTAGAGACCGAGGTTTTATCTCTTAAAGCAGAAGTCACGAGGCTGAAAGACGAGATCCAAGAACGCAACAAGGCTGAGATCACTATAGTCACAACCATCAGCCCTTTCGGCAGAACACATCGTCAGACTGTCCGATACGAGCAACAGCAACAAGGTATTCCAACGTCCTCGCAACGACGGCAGTCTTTATCCCCAGAGACCCGCGCCCCGGTAGCTGCCAGAGCCCCAACGGTCATCACGACAACAACAGAGTTACCTCCGCAGATCGGACTCCCACGTACTATTCGTACAGTCAGAGATCTCGTGAGGCTCTGGAGACACGGTCTGGCAGGTTATATGGACTCGGTTGACGCGTTAGAGAAGCGATGGGGCTCGCAGTGGCGGCTACGTAATGAGAGGCAACTCTTTTCCACTCGCAAACGGATCGTCGATGAGGTGGTCTCTCGGTCACAGGCAAACGGCCGGCCAGAAGATGAGTCGGCGAGACAGCTGGACGAGGAGAGAGGGCAACGCTCCTTAGACTGGCTTTTTAAGCAACTTAAAGGGGCGCACAGGCCAAAATAAAAAGCTCCTTGGATCAGATCACCCGAGTCTCCATGACCTAGGTCACCCCTGCGCCATCTAATCGTGACAAAACTGATGTCATTTTATTCGCCTCGTTCTGCCGAGCAAAATGATGGTATCGTTGTGTCCGTAATGTAAAAGAAATCAAGCCCACGATGACTCTGTATTGATAGCGTCCCTAAAGGCTGTTATAGTAACGAGAAGGACTGCAAATCGTCGACCATTTTAGTGGAGTTTCAGTGGAGATATGGCGGCGGTACACTGAACGATACGCTGAAGACCGCCCAAAAATCGGACGCACTGCACGTTTCCGGACACAACATCAGAACCACGCGAGCTACCGATACGCAAGTTGGGTCAAACGATTCTTCAGACTCAGGGCTTCACGTAGGTACAATTTTTATTGCGCCGCAATGCGCAGCCGTCGGGCGCAGGCGTCGCGTTGCTGATATCACCAGGAAATCCGGGATATTACGGGCTGGGCCGTCATCTGCGGGGTCATCCGCCGATCACGCACCCAAAAGCCCCTGCGATATCCACTAGATACCCAAGGTTGCGGGCGGCTGTTGAAACTCTGACTTTCGATAGCCAAAAGCTGGAGTCAAACCGATACCTTGAACATGTTTTGTTTCCAGCTGCGTCCAAAAGCCCATTTTCAAGAGAGGGCTCAACCATGCCATAAACATAAATGCGAGCGCGCTGGCCTTATCTTCTCGCAGCACGACCGGCAAGCGGCTTGTTTTGCTGGCGTAAACTCTCTCTTGTCTCCTAATGCGAAGCGGGTTGCACGTGAGCGTTTGCGCCACGAGAAATAGAGAGCATGTAGCGATGATGATAGTTTCTATCACGCTGATCAATATATCAATAGCGCGAGACGAACTAAAATATGAAGCCCGGCTGAGGGTGTTGATCTTCAGGCCATTGGCTGTGGCAATTGCAAGCGCCCAGAAGCCTACAGTGCAGGGCGAAAGTCTGAGAACAAAGGCCATTTCTCACCAAAACTCGCTACCTTAAGGCTTATTTTCGAGCCCTTCCCATGGTTCAAAAAATACAAAAGAAATTCGAATGCAGTATTAGAAAGAGGCCTCTATTATGGTACTTTTTTTAGTTTATTAAATAATCATTTCGTTGAGCGATATCGAGCCAAAGTACGACGGCGCAAAATACACCAAATTTACTATGGGATCGGCGTTCTCAGACTTTCGCCCCTAATTGTAGCTCTTGCTTCAGACCGCAAACGCTTTTGTTATTATACAAAACGAAGAGTAGTGCTGTGAATAGTCGGAGGGCTTGGGCAGGAATCGTGGTATGAGAAGTGATGGCTGACGACGAAGGAAGCGTAGCATAACAGGAAAGTGATGCAGCCATGAGGGCTGACAGCACAACGCAGAATCCCTAGGGTTCATGTCAGGAGAAAGCCAGATAGAGTAGCTTGAATTTGGAGCTCACTAGAGACAGTACATCGCGCGGCTTTGACTTTCTGTCCCGGCGCCAGGCTACCGCGCATTTCACGGTGATGATCAAAGCCATGATCAAGGCGGGCAAGCTGCACAATATGCAGTCCTGAAATGAGATATTAAGGTCAGTCTCCCCAGACAACGATTCATGCAGCACCCAATTTTGGATGGGGCTCTGGCGTAGGTATTGCATTGCTGACGCGTTGAATGTGGGAAGCTGATCGATGTCACTTCACAAAATAACGGAGGAGTTCAGGAGCAAAATAACGTGGATGTCTCGGGGATTTTCTAGCCGCCGATCAAGCTGAGCACGTGCAGCCAGAAGGAATAGGAGGGGACTTTTGCAGCGTCTTCATGCAGTTGGAAGGGGTTTGCAGCAAAAACCCTGCCGTCACGAAAAAATGTGACGCCACACTTTCCTGAAATACCACGAATGGCAGAGTGCGCAAGACTCTTGTAGTTGGTTGTTGGCTGCCGCCATTTGATCCCATACGTGGTACTGAGTCGGGACAGGGCGCGAATAAGCACATGACAGGGCTAGGGAGTTGGATAGGGGACAATCTATACTGCTAGCCAGCAGGGATTTATCAAACCCGTTCTAATAATCTTTCCATGCCAGTGACTTTGCGGCCGACAATGTCAGGAAAGCTGCCGTGCTAAGGCCAGCAGCAATAAAAAATGGTATCCCAACCCACGATCCGCCGAAACGTAAACCCGCTCTGAACGACTGTGCCATTACGGGGCCTGATATCAAAGAGCCAGCCGCCTCCAAGAGGGCGACGCAGTTGAATAGTATTGGTGTGTGACCCTCCACAACGCTAGCCAGAAGGCTGCGCAAGATAACGTTGTAGCCGGTGCCGAGGTAGTATACGCAAAGTCCTGAAAATCTTAGGTACGCAGAAAGGCCTCAGTGATCAACCTTGACGTACCAGCTATCATGGTAGCAGGACTCTTAGATAGGCCGACTACTACGGCACCCAATGCCGCTAGCAAAAAGCTTGCTCGTGCGAGAATCAAGTCTCGAGAAACCGCCGGCATTGATAATCGATCGGATATCACGAAGCTGGCCGCTGGGAGAAGCAGTATCAATACCGCGATGCAAACGCTGGTCTCCAAAGGCACAAGATAGCTGGCATCCGACCATGACCAGCCAAAGCGCTTTCTTGCGAGCTGCGCTAGCAGCTGCAATGATCTCCAGGCAATGCTTGTCAGCAATAAAGGGATCATGAGTGTCAAGACAGACCAGTTTGCGCGCTGAGACAGAAATGTCAACGAGTTCAAGGTTTTTCGCACACCTTCTCGGACTTTTCCCAGAAGTGTATTCGATGGATGGTGAAGTTCGTTAAAATCCTCCCTCGGGGCACCATCTGTGGAGCGGCTTGGCTCGCCAGAGGGACTACCGAATGAAGCCCTGGGTAAGCATATTGACCAGATTACTGATGCAGCCGAACAGCCGAGACCAATGTAGATTGGCAACCAGGCATTTCGGTCAATCATACTTGCGGCCAGGATGCTTAGCACGAGCCGCGCTCCTAAGTCGACGCCTCCAAAGTAGGCGAACACAGTTGCTCTACAGTTTGTGCCTCAGCTCGCAAGAATCTACTCTATTGCTCCATTTAAAACTCACCTAGATGCGTTCGTCGATAGCTCCGAAAGACAAGCAAAAAATGTAGCACTCTGGACTGAAGACCCACCGCCGATAAAGGTGAACAATGGCAGCACACAGACTATGTGGAAATCGAAATTCTGAGGCCACCAACCTATGCTAATTTAGTCGCCATTTGCTTCAATATTTTTCTTAGGACACAGTAACAACAAGAGAGGGGGAGACGCAGACGTAAAACGAGAAACTGGAAAGAAAAGCAGGTGAGCAGATATTACTCACAAAAGCCGAGGGTCAAAACTGCCTCAATGAATCTGCCCAGCGCGCTCAAACACAGCACTGCGCGATGGCCATATCTTTCGGCCATCACGCCATATGGGATAGCCATGATAAGGCCTGAAATTGAGATCCCCCACAAGCGTCAGATTTTTGAATCTAGGAAGAAGTTGAGATCGCGCACCTGGAATCAGTGAAAAAGTATTTCTGTACCCTCCGAGTACTGCGAGCTCGGCCTGCACGCGATCGTCCTCGCCGCACGATATAGGCTCGTCAGTGCGCGCGATGGCTTGACGGCATATAACATCTTCAAAGACCTTATATAGGGGCATCGACTCCAACACACTGCCCGCTTCGACCAAAAGGGCTAAGATAGCTAAGGAGAAGAAGTGTGAAAATGGCCCTCGCAGCATGCGATTTTCATGTGGCTGCAAGCCATGGCGGTCTTGTTTGGGGAGCAAAGGCGTTTGTTCGCTTGGATCATTTCCCCGTTGCTCAGCATGAGGACTTCGACTGTCCATGGTACAATCCGTACACAAGCAATTATTGACGGTTCTGACAACGTGGTGAGATTATCCTAAATTCATCGATCCGGCGGGAGCCTGTATGTGAAAACATGCGGGGAATTGACGCCATTTTTTGAAACCACCAACGACATTGAGCTGGCAGCCATTGGGCGGAGACGACAGTGACAGCGCCCTACCGAGTTTGCCCGTGTTTAGGCCAAATTGGGTGAGAGTGGCTACGAGTGTGCGTAAGAATGGTCCACCTTCTTTCACAAGGGTGATATAGCCTTGAATGTTGAGACTCAATCTTGCAGCACCAAGGCCGCAAATTCGTCCGTCTAGATCAAATGGATAGAGTTACCGTTTCGCTGAGAAGACGTTCGGTAAACATTGTGGAGCAACATGTGCTTGATATGTGTAAGTCTAAACTACCATGACCGCCCCATGTCACCACATAAAGGCGGATAAAAACAACGAGCCCTCCCTCCGTAAGGAACTTCCATACAAGCAGGGTCTCTGCCCTCTTTCTCTTTACACAGTGGCAGGAAAACCAACATGGACCTCTACTGTCGTCGACACAATTCCATTTACACCCAGTTCTCGCCTTGTCCTCCGTGAGTCAAATCGACAGTTCTACGTGGGCAGCCATGACATGCGAACACAAGTAGAACTAGATGAGAGTCATTTAATTCGGAAGTGACAGAATGGGAACCTCCTTCCAGTGTCTTATTTGAAGTTCCGTGACCTGGCCCACGGGTCAACTGCTACCGTATAAACGCACAAATGTCCAATTAACGACTCATTGATCTCAGGTTGGGAATAACTTGCATTGTCTGAGCCGTGCTAGAACGTCGTCTTCACTGAGATCTGTCGCAATGATAATGTTGACTGCGAAATCGGTGATGTTGAGCGACAAAAGCTTGCATGATTTGAGCTTGAAAAATTCGCCTAGCCGTACGAGATATTCTGTGACATTGACGAAACCATGTGCGGCAAGGGATGAAAATTGGCCGCTTCTGCCTGCGTGTTTTCGGTTATACCAGAACAGCGCAACACCCGGAGGGCCAGCCCCACGCCTTTCATGGGGCTCAATCGTTTCAATGGTTCCTTTTACTAAATCCTGATATTTGCCGTCCACGATAGGATATCCGCTTCGTGTCCATTGTTGAAACGGGGGCTTTCGAGCGTCTTCGAGTTGGCCCGTTTCGTCTGCATGCTCAGCCGGATTTGGACCGTTTTCTTCCATTGTATCGTATCGCTTCTAATTTGAAGTTGTTTCAAGGTCAGGTTGGGAGCAAGAGCTTTCGATGTTGGCAAAGGAAATGAAGTACCAGGGAAGCACAGATCGTGGTGTTACGGTATCCACCTCCACATACCATTATGTATATATACTGCTTCCTCCTTCCTGTAGTTCCTCTTCTTCTTCCTCTCTTCCTTAAGAAGTCGATAATTAACTATTCTTCCAAGTCCCTTCTGGTTGTCCATATCGGCCTTGATCGTAACATATTATCGACTTCTTCGCTTCCGATGGAGCGATATCTATCCTCCTTTTGAACACCCCCTTTCCCCTTCAGCGGCACCCGCGACGTCTCGCATATTGCCCTGAATGTCAGTTGCTCTGCATTGACATTACTGAAACATTTACCCAATCCAACCTGGACGATACTGTCCTGGACGACTCTGATCACGAGTTCTCTGCCGCTCGGCTGCCTCGCTTTTCTTCCTCGCCACCCGTGACGCCCTAATCAGGCGCACCTGCACCGCCAGTCTTCTCACCAGTCGCCACAGCTGCGCTGCCTTCCACGGACCCGACGTTATCACCGCTGTCGGCAACCTTCTCAACATCATGTCCCAATCATGCAATACCCCTGAGGGCACAGCCTTCTCCGCCCCACAGTCCGTACCACCTACCTCGTATGACTCCAGTCGTCCCAAGGTTCGGCTTCCGAAATGGAACGGAGATCTCGCCGAATTCGACATCTATTCCCTCGGATTGATGAACATCCTTGCCAACCCTCCGCAAAAGAATCAGCTCGGAGATGAGCGTACCATCTGCATCACTATCTTCACCGAGTTACCCCCGAATGGCGCCAACCGGACCAAGGCTTGGATGAAATTGCGCCACACAGACGGCGCCTGGGATTCTGATAACCTCCTCAAACACCTCAATGAGTCGTTCGAAGACAAAGACTCCACCCAGCGCGCAGCCCGACGTCTGTATGCGGTCCGTCAAGGGGTGGCCCAGCCGTTTGCCCAGTATCGCCATGTCTTCGAGACATACTGCGCCGACGCCGATATCCTTGCCCCTGACGGTGCCGCCAAAGTCAACACTTTGCTCCGCGGACTTGCTTCCTACCTCCGGGATGCCCTCGCCCTCCAGTTGGGCGTATCATCTACCGATTACAACAGCTTTGTCACCACTGCCCAGGCTCTCGCCACCCAGTTAGAAGCACTACCCCGATTCCAAGCCAACGCCAACGTTCAGAACCAGGTCGAATGGTATGACTCTTCCATCACCGTGGATCTCCCTGCCAACCGCACCAACGGCCCCACGTCCCAGGCACCTATCCGCACCCCGGCCACCCAGACCCAGGTTGACCGCGACGGTGACACCATGATGGGCGAGGTCAACCACATCAAGACCAACTCCTCCGCCGACCTTGTCTCTATTATTCAAACTATAGTGGCCGCACTGGCTGGACAACAACAAAATGTGTCCAACGGGTCCTCGTCCAACAACAACGGTTCGAGCCGCGGTAAGCACACTGAGGACTCTCGCCCTCGGGCCCCGTGGGTCGACCAAACCACGCGCGACCGCCGTTCCGAGAACCGCCAGTGTGTTCGCTGTGGCAAGACTCCCTCTCATCGCTACAGAGAGTGTGAATACAAGAGCTTTCCACCAAAACCCCCTGCCGATGTCAACGTCGTTAACACGAAGGCGGGAAACGAGTAGCCTCTGAGAAAAATCGTGCTCAGGGGCGTGATGAAAAGGATGTTTTCGGCGAAGACCTCACAAAAGGGCCCACGGAGAAAGAAATAAAGTTAGCAAAGGGACGGCTAGACAACACGCCGTTCTTGTTCGATGTACTTATCAACAACACCTCGTATATCAAAGCTTTCTTCGACTCCGGATGTCTCCCATATGCGGCTTTCAGTGAGGAATTTGTCAGAAAACACCACATCCCACGTATCCCAGTCGAGAAGCGCCTTCTCAAACTCGCCAAGAAAGACGAAATACAACACGCCATCACCGACATGGCTTTTATCACCATGGATATCGACGGCCGCGCAGAGCGTCTTTACGGCTATGTGATCCCAGGCCTCGAATTCGATCTAATCCTTGGAAAGGGTTGGGCGGAACGAAATGACGTCGTATACAAAGCTGGAAAGCGCTTCTTGCAAATCGGCCGCGGCAACAGTCGCGTGAAAGTTCGTGAGAGTGGCTGGATGGACAAGCAACATGTCATCGATCGTACCAAAGACCTGCGTGACGCGAGACTCGTTTCCGCCAGCGTCTTCATGGCGACAACGAAGCGCATGCGCCGCCTCAAGAAAGATGCCCACCTTTTCTCAGTTACCATTGCCGACATCAACAAAGCCCTCGCCAAGCTCGGCGAGAAGAAAGCGAAACCGACCCTTGAACAGCTCCAGCAAGATGGCCGAATCCCACAAGAGATCAAAGACATAGCCGGTGATTTCCTAGACGACGACGACGTCGATATCACGCCACCACACAGAGATATCTGGGATCATGCCATCAACCTCGAGAAAGACGACGATGGCCGTGATAAACGCCCACCGTTCGGACCACTATACGAGATGTCCCGTGACGAGCTCCTCGTGCTACGAAAAACTCTGACTGACCATCTTGACAAGGGCTGGATCCGCGCCAGCAGTTCACCCGCCAGCGCGCCTGTCCTCTTCGCACGAAAACCAGGTGGCGGTCTTCGCTTCTGCGTCGATTACCGCGGCCTCAACGCCATTACGAAGAACGACCGTTACCCTTTGCCGCTGATCCGAGAGACCCTCCGCAACCTCGCCACTGCCCGATGGTTCACCAAGCTTGACGTCCGCGCCGCTTTTCACAGACTCCGAGTTCGACACGGCGACGAATGGAAAACCGCCTTTCGCACACGGTATGGCCAATTCGAATGGCTGGTAACACCGTTTGGTCTCACAGGTGCACCCGCGACCTTCCAGCGCTATATCAACTCGCACCTCCACGACCTCCTCGACGAATTCTGCTCAGCCTACATGGACGACGTCATCATCTACAGCGACGGCGACTACCTTGACCACATGACCAAGGTTCGTACAGTGATGGAACGCCTCCGCAATGCCGGTCTTAAACTCGACCTCGAAAAGTGCGCTTTCGCCGTGAAAGAAGTCAAATACCTTGGATTCATCATCAAAGCCGGCGAGGGCGTGACAGTTGACCCGGAGAAAATTGAGGCTATTCGTGACTGGGAGGCGCCCACAACAGTGACAGGTGTCCGCTCTTTTCTTGGATTTGCTAATTTCTATCGGGAGTTTATCGAGAATTTCGCAGCTGTCTCTGAACCTCTCAATAACCTCACCAAGAAGATGTCCGAATGGGATTGGGATGCTTCAGCGCAGAACGCCTTCAACAAGCTCAAGGAACTCCTCATCACCTCGCCCGTCCTCGCGATGTTTCACTCCGACCGCGAGACCGTACTCGAATGCGACGCCTCCGGATGGGCCGTTGGCGCCGTTCTCTCTCAGCTAGACGAAAAGAGTAGACTACGACCGGTCGGCTATTTCTCACGCAAGTTCTCCGCTACGGAGGTGAACTACGATATTCACGACAAAGAACTTCTCGCCATCGTCGCAGCGATGGAGCACTTCTCGGGCGAATTACGCAGCGTTGACAAATTCATAGTCATCTCAGACCACAAGAACCTGCAGTATTTCATGACTAACCGCCGCCTCTCTGAACGCCAGGTCCGTCTAGCGGAAACACTCTCTCGGTATACGTTCAAGATCGTTTTCCGCGCTGGGAAAGACAATACACAACCGGACTTTCTCTCACGCCGCGCCCAAGACCTGCCCGCCAACGGCGACGATGAGCGCCTTAAAAACCGCGAATTCCAACTACTTAAAGACCATTGGCTACCTCCACGCACCGTCAAGCATCACCAAGGCGACTACATTCGCGACCAACTCGTCAGTGCTGTACAGACGCGCCGCTCGAAAACCACACCCATCGACGATTCTCAAGCCCCACCCAGAGGCGCCAAACTCTTCTTCGACTCCGCGCTTCAGTTGCTCTGGGACCGCGGCATGATCGAAGACGAGGAGTACCGCAACATACACGCCTCTGTTGTCCAAGGCAACGCCACCTTCCCTTCGGAATACAACCTTTCTGTCCAAATACCCGACTGCGAAATCGACGACGTAGAGCCCGAAGAAGAACTTTGTTATACCCAGTCCCGTACAAAGCATTTTTCCAGGCAGCAATATGCACAAGGAATGGTTCGGGGCCCCTTCTCTGCCTCAGTAGTGGACCAGTCACCAGGCTAACGAACGCACGTCACAGAGCATCATGCATTGTGTGTGACCACGCGTTGTAAGTCAGTCCTGAAGTGGCAGGTGGCCACACAGTACGGCGCCAACACTAATGAGTGGAATAACCAGCTTTACCCGCTTTTTAATACCGACTTTGGAGTCTTTCTCCGAAGCCATCTTGTGGAAGAAATCTGCGAACCTGTTATTTTCTAGTCTAAGTTGACATCCTGTGACAGCAGCCGGCGCGGGGTGCCTGATAATAAGGTCGAGCGCCTAAATGTCGCCTGACGACGACGGGGAGCAGCTAAGGCGCCATCGAAAGATGATCGATCCCGAGAGGGTTTGATAGACGTACAGTCGCAACTTAGATTAAACAGTTCCATTTCATTATGGTTAGGGGTAGTTGTGAGTCAGGTTACAGTAATGAAAGCCCCGAAGTCTTGTATTGTATTGTCTGCCACGTTTGGATCAAGGATCACTCCATGACATGATAACTCAAAAACGTTGAAATTCGGGTCATCATTTGCGTCTGCCACTGCCTCTTCCAATAAGAGAGCGAGCAAGCCTTGAACACCATGCATGGTGCTAGAGTGCAGCGGGAACGAGGTGAAGAACAGAAGACGTGTTTACATTAGCTCACCGAGGCATCACTCTCTCAATCGGTAAAATGTTAAACGAGTAATGCGTCGGACTCCGTGCTGGCCTCCGAAAACACATCGCAATCTCGCTCAAAATTTATGGCTGCCCGGGATCGTCAGCACTGACGATCTTCTTCATTCATCTTTCCTCTTCTGCTTGGTATAGTCTTGCCCAAACTTACTCTTTACTCGTGCCTTTGCTCGGCTGTACTTAACTCGTGTTCCACTCTGCCAACATGAAGGTCATAATCAAGCTTCACGGCGGGCTGCAGCTTCGCCCTTGGCTGCGCGGGGGGCGGAGCTACCGGGAGTCGCAACGTCATCCGAGAAAGTTGATGGCAACGAAACCGGGGCCCGATGTCACGGGACGCTGACTATGGCTTTTGAATAAACTTATGACGCTGCAAATCCCAAGCAATGGCCCAGAGGACGAAAGAGGGCCGCCACCAACGTCCTGTCCGCCACAGGCTTCAACCGCATTCTCGTCTCCACAATCAGGGCGCCTGCCCTATCCATCATTGCCGATCGATTCGACATGACGGCGCCCGGGACAGCCATGGCACTGTCAATCTACGTTCTCGTGACAGCAGTGGGACCTCTGCTCGCCGGTCCTTTAACAGAGCTCTACGGCAGGCAGGTCGTCCTGCACATCTCTAATATCTGGTTCTTGGCCTGGAATATCACCTGCGGCTTTGCCAACTCCAAGGAGATCCTAATTACTGCCCGTTTCCTCACCAGCCTCGGGGCTAGTGCTATTCTTGCCCTCGTCGGTGGCGTCTTGGGGGATGTCTAGGAACCCGGTGAGCGCGGCAAGTCGCCCAGCTGGTATCTGTCCGCTCCCTTGGTTGCAGTCGCCGCGGGACCTGTTCTCGGCGACGTTATTACTACGCATACCAGCTGGCGGTAGATGTTTTGGTTGACTACGATATTCCAGGCCATCATGGTGGGGTTTTGCTTTTGTATCTTCCGCGAGACATATGCGCTGGTGATCCTCAAGCGCCGAGCCGAGCGTCTTCGACGAGATGCGGTCGGAGGAGCAGATAATTACGAGACCCCCGAAGAGCGTCTCGGCCGACAGACGTCTCTCTCTTCGACCTTTTCTTGTGCGCTTTCGCGCCCTCTACGCCTACTAACCACTCATCCTATCATTCAGTCCGAAGGACTTCTATTACGACGATAACTCGACGGTAATTCCTCCATTCTCATTGGCCACATGCGTCTCCACTCAACGCCGATTGGATGACAGTCTGCCTGGTGCACGGTCTGTGTTCGTTGGATCGGGCTGGGCCGTGGGTGTGGACTGGGCTGATGGCGAGCAATAACGCCACCAAATGAGTGTCTCACAGGCTGCCCCTGAGCATCGACTACATGTCGCTAGCTAGCCAGCTCCTCGAGATCTTCTCCATCTCTTCTCTGCAATGCGATCGAGTTGGTTTCCAGCACGCTTCTGGTTGAATAAGCCCCGTGCCCCTTACAGCCTGCCAACGACAAATGCCACCAACGCGCAGTTCTCCCTCTTCCTCATCCAACCGTACGTGCGATCCAACGCACTCATGGTTGACTCTATCAATTCAACAAATGTTTGCCAGAAATGCAACCTGGAGAAGCCGGCAGATCAATTTATTTCGAAGAAAAAGTCTTCCGTATTATGTGGAAGACCTACGGTTGACTGCCTCGACTGTAGGAACCGGCGAGCCTCACGCGCCTCGAAGCGTACCGCAGAACAAGCCGAGTTCTCCCCAATACGTCGAGAAGGATTGCCATTGATAGACTTGCAACTTCATACACCAATTATCTCACAAGAACCTACTCTACTGGGAACACCAATTGACACGCCAACACGAGCAGGCGCGCCGGCGCCGACTGCTCCCCGGCCAGGTCTCTCGATTGCTTCTCAAGAAGGCGTGCGGCTTGGAACGCCGATCGAATCTCCGGTATCGAGTGCTATTTGGCCGAGACCAGCCCGGGGAAGACCATCCCGCCCACCCGTGCCGCTGCAGCAGTCGGCTATCGAACGCCCGGTCGAACGTCGAGATTTCGCGCTTCCGGACCCTGACTGGATGGGTGATCTGGCCCATTGCCCGTTGTGTGATAGGGATAAGGAACTCCTGGAGAACTTCTGGACGGAGCTGGAAAACGACCGAATGGAACACTGCACTCGCTGTCAGGAGACATGGTTTGACATGGGCTTGAAGAATGGCATTTGCAAGCGTTGCATTGCCAGGGACAAGAACAAAAAGGAGGATGAGCCTTGGTTTTTTTCAGCCCAAAATCAGCTGGATTTTGGCTCAATCCCTGCGTTCCTCCCCCAATTGACGAAGGTAGAAGAGATGCTAATTGCTCCAGTTCATGTGTTCGTGAACGTCATGCAGGTTCGAGGGCAGCAATACAAATATCGTGGCCATATTGTGCACTTTCTCCGCGATGTTGGCAAAGTGTATCGACAACTTCCCCTTTTACCCCCCGATTTAGATGTCATCTTGCTACGTCCTCCGAATGCGCGTGAACACGCCCACCTTGACCGCCAATTTAGACGCCAGTTCCGCGTACGCCGTCGTTGTCTTCAGCAGTGGCTGGACTTCCTGTCTCATAACCACCCGGGCTACCGGGATATTACTGTCTGCCAGAAGCGGATGTCAGTGCTACCCGAAGATGGCGATGTACTTGATCAGGTTGCTACTGTGGAAGTCACCGATCCTCTGGCAGCTGATTTGGGTGACGTCGAGAATGACGACATTGAGCCAGATGAGGTTGACCAGTCTGCAGTGCCAGATCTACTACCAGAGGATACAGAGATGGAAGCGTTGCATTCGCACGTTCTTGGCGAAGAGCGCGATAAACCGCTTCCTGCACGACAATTGACACAACATCATCAGCTTGAAATGCCAGATATTCGGAGAACACCGATAAACGAATTCAACCAGTCACAGGCACTCCTGTCCCTAGCCTTTCCAACACTATTTCCTCTTGGTCAAGCTGATTTCATTGAGCCAAGGTTACGGCCTATCAAGTATGCGGACTACATACAGCACGCCCTTCGATGGCATGATGGCAGATTTGCCCGCCATCCCACTTTCCGGTTTGTGGCTTTCAACACGCTGATGCGAGCACAGGCACGAGCGAAAAGCAGCTACTTCGTCAAGCAACACCAACAAAGGCAGGGTCTAATAACGCGAGATGATCTACTAGAGGCTTTCCAGAACCCTGAATCTGCAGAAGCTCAGCAGTTGCTCAACTCGATCAACCGCCAGACAGCACAGCTGCGCGGGACACGGCCGTATTGGTACCGAAAGCGCCGAGAGCTCGAGTCTTATGCCTACAACCTTGGCTGCCCTGGTGCTTTCATTACATTCAGCCCGGCAGACTTGCACTGGAGGAGCCTCTATCAACATTTACCCCAGTTTCAAGACTGGCAGGAGGTGTCCGAGCAACAGCGAATGGGGATGTCTAGCAAACTTCTCAGGGACAACCCACATATTGCAGCCTGGCACTTCTACAGGCGGTTTGGCTTATTTAGAGATACCGTTCTCAAGCAGAAATTTAATGTCACTGATTTTTGGAACAGGTATGAGTGGCAGGGTCGTGGAAGTAGCCATTGCCACGGCCTATTCTGGATGGATGGTGCGCCCAGTGTGGACTTGGATGGCTGGTTAGCCAACATTGATATCTCCCCCTGTACCAGCCTTCAAGCCGTCATTAATTACGCAGCCAAGTATTGCAGTAAGATGGAGAAGCAGACTGAGAGTTATGCGAGCCTGGGGCGGCAAATCTTGCCCTATGTCTCCCATCAGAACCCACTTCTTTCTTTTGCCTCGCGTCTAATGAACAAGCTGCTTGCTGAGAGGGACTTCTCGGGGCAAGAGATCTGCCATGTGTTGCTCAACTGCGAGCTCCAGGAGGGTACCCGTGTTGTAAGAGCCGTCGATTGCCGTCCCTACGAGCAACAGGGCCGGTCGCTTCGCCTCCAGGGTGATCATGACGACGACGCTGAGGTCGTTGGGATATATGAGAAGTACATTTCTCGCCCTTCTCTTCACGAAGAACTCACCTACCTTGACTTCCTAGCCAACTGGAATACAAGCAAGAGGGATGGGAGAAAATGGGCACGTTGGAGTCGTCAAGCTAAGCCTCGAGTGCTATACTACTTTCCGCGGTACAAGTCGAACCCGCAGCATCACCAATACGATGATTTCTGTCGGGTAAAGCTAATGCTTGCTCATCCACATCGCGATCCCAACGAACTACGCAAGGTCAACGGTGTCGAGTTTGTCTCGTACGCATCTGCCGCCGAATTCTGTTATGCGAACCACCAGCATCCTGACGATTACTATGGCACACCTAACGCTGAAGAACGTCGGCCGGATCCGGATGAGTTCGAGGAAGAATTTCACGAGCCTGAGCTTCTCGAGGAGGATTGGCTTGAGCTTGCCCGCCAGCTTCCCGACTGCCCACCAAGCCAAGAGATGGTAGATCTCCTTGGTAGACGGGATGTCGATATCCAATACGATTGGACACCCCACGTCGGCCGCTACGCTGATCCAGGAATCATTCAGGGCGATTATTGGCGCCAGCGCATTGCGCAGAATCCTCTCCATATGGATGTTGAAGACCTGCCTTTAGAGGCCCGCGATACGCTCAACCCAGAGCAGCGGATAGTATACGATACATTTGTTGGACACTTCCAATGCGGCAGCGAGGAGCAGATTCTACTCCATGTGGACGGTGGTGGCGGGACAGGCAAGTCCTATCTGATCAAAGTCCTGTCTTCGCATCTTCAGAGGCTCGCTGGTAACGGGCCCAGTCCAATATGGAGAGCTGCGCCCACGGGCGTTGCAAGCAACCAGATCATGGGGACAACATTACACTCCCTACTCCGGCTACCTGTGGATAGGGCTTTTACGGAGCTCTCCCCTGCAGATGCCAATGCTCTTCAGAAGAAGCTACGGGACGTTAGGTATCTTGTGATTGATGAGAAAAGTATGCTAGGCCTGCGTCAACTTTCGTGGATCGACAAACGCCTCCGCCAAGTCTATCCTGCCAGGGCAGCCGAATTCTTTGGCGGCATGAGTATCATCCTCGTTGGTGACTTCTTCCAGCTCCCGCCGATTGCGAACAAGCCCCTCTACTTTGATGGGCCGCTCAAAGACCTGCAAGAGGTCTCTGGCCAGACGACATATAGGGCGTTTAGCCACACTGTCCTCCTGAAAAAGGTCCAGCGGCAACAGGGCGATGACCAGGCCGGCTTTCGTCTTGCGCTTGAAGAATTGCGTGGTCTAAAGCTATCTATAGAGTCATGGAAACTCCTGAGCCAGCGTGTGCAGGCCAAGCTAAGCCAGCGCGAGGTAGATACGTTTGATGCTGCTCTTCGTATCTATAGCAAGAAAGCCCGTGTTAACGAGTACAACTATGAGCATCTCGTCCGTCTCAAGCGCCCAGCAATCCAAGTCATGGCGAAGAACATTGGTAACGGTGCTGACAAGGCAACGTCTGAACAAGCTGGCAACCTGGCCGGCCAGTTTCCTGTATGCATTGGTGCTCGTCTCATGCTAACGCAGAACATCTGGCATCCTACTGGCCTAGTTAATGGGGCCCAAGGGACAGTATATGACATCGGTTGGGCGCCTGGCGCTGATACGCACCGTGACCCGCCATGTGTCATTATGATGGTGATGGATAAGTATACCGGCCCATCATATCTAACCGCGGATGATGGGCGCAAGGTCGTACCCATACTGCCGGTGAAGCGAGACTTCTTTCTTGGGACGTCCGCCTGTACACGAACGCAGTTCCCACTTATGGCATCATATGCCATTACTGTTCACAAGTCACAGAGCATCACGGTGGATAAGATGGTGACCGATCTGTCTGAACGTGACTTCCAGACTGGGCTTAGCTATGTTGCAGTCTCAAGGGTCAAGACATTGGACGGCCTAATGATCGACACGCCTTTTGAACGGGCATCTCTCCACTATGAGAAGCTACCTGATGGCAAGTAGAGCTCCATCATATTATTCATGCTTCAGGCTCTAGAAGTCCTAACAAATTAGCAGGTTTTCTGATGAAAGCCCGCGACGAGAATCGGCGCAAGCAACAGCAACTTGGCCAACCACTATTCCAACCTCGTTTTTCTTCATGACGTCGCTATAGTGTACGGAGACGGCTAAAACAAGTCATGGTCATGCACACATTGCTCCGTGGTGCAGCAACGCACAGCCACTGCAGAGTTAGTAGTACGAAATATCACCGTGTTATTATCACGGCATAGAGACACATCCTTCGGACTGTATTACACCCTCCCCACCTCCGGTGAGGGTGTCAGCATATTTTACAACTCTGCGCTGCGATAATGGCCTTTAACTATGGCATCTTGTATATCGTACTGTCCTCGTTCGCGGAACTCTGGGTATCTCACTACCAAACGTCCGTTGAGTTAAGTGGACTGCATTATATTGCATGTGCCCTTGGGGAGCTGGCTGGCGCTCTTGTCGGGGACCCGCTCTTGGATCGTCTATCGTCGTATGGTCGCAAAATCAAGCGAGCATCAGCCTAAGTTTCAGATCTCTCTTGTCTTTCCGCGCGCCATTGCTTCTTCTCTTGGCTTATTCGTGTACAGATGAGCCGCCCAATATCACGTCCACTGGATTGTTGTCGACGCAGGCATCTTTACTGTTGTGACTAGCAATTCAGTTGATTGAAGGTCTAAGTTCTATCTACATAGCAGTGGGGAGTTGACAGGGGAAGTAGCTACCTGTGGTCTATTCGGTCGAAGAACGATAGCCCATGAGAGGCTCCAACATTTACCTCTATGTTTGGCATTATAGACTCATACCCTGAGCATACTGGTAGCACCCTTGCAGCTTCACAGTTTCTCTCAAGTCTTCGCGTTTCTATTTCCCCTGTTCGTCACACACCTGTATCGCGGTCTCGGATACGGCTGGGACAAGACCACACTCGCTTTTATTGGCCTCGTCCTGGGGGTCCCGGCCCCTGTTGTGTTCTGGTACTATGACGCCAAGCTTCAAGGCAAAATACATTCAAACTACTAAACATCCTAGTATTTCCGTCAAGCGCAAATAGAATAACAGAAAGAAGTGGGGGTAAATTGTGAAAGGCGCAACAGGTATATTGAACTTCCAGGCTTGCCGTATGGCCACTACAGACTGCAAAAACACATCGATATACCTGATCAAAATCAAGCAGGAAAACTTACCAAAAATCTCCAACTGACACTGATATTACACGCTTGGGAACTTGCTTTTCATGATTTAATCAAGATTTAACACTAAACGCTAGGTTCAGCACCGCGCTCAAAGTCAATATTGCCATAGCTAGAGCCAGAATCCCGAAGTGTAGCGTCAAGGTTAATCGCTAGCGATGCCTACATCTGCTCCCGCATAATAATGCTTCGCCTGCCATGTCTCAGGTAACTGCAACTTATAGGTAAGGGCGGACGGCCTCCCACTGGGTGCCGATGGTTTTGTGCTGTAAAATATGATTCAAGGTGCCCCCAGATACACTCTCGCTCTTCGCTATTGGTGAAACCGGGCCATCGGGACGCAACGTGAACAAACTCGAGTGTTTGGCATGCAGAATAAATAAAAGGGGAGACTAACATTCATTTTCCAAGAAGGACCTCATCATCAATGCCACAACAATGGTCCCTCAATGACAGTAATCCCCCTTCTCAGGATTGCAGTCCTCGCCCTTGGAGTGGTGAAAAAGCATCGAGTGATCGGGATCTCGTGCTTCACTAAGATTCCAGGCTGCCCTTTTGTTTGCCAACTTCATTAAGTAGTCGTAGTCTTTGCAGACATGCTTTTGACCCCAACCAATGCTCTCAGCCCATGCGCCTGGCTCGCCCTCTAGCGTCGTGTCGCCAGAACAGAGGATGCTTTGTCGCAAGTACTCAATGCAATGCGCCGTGTGTCCCAGCTTGAATGAGGTCCAAGTTGCGAACTCGTCTCTCGACGTTCCGAGTCTCGTGGTGATAAGCGACTGCAACCAACTGTAAGCCTTTGTTCTTGGGCGTGGTCACAAAACTTACGAGGCAATGTAGCTGATGAAAGACAGAGATGACGTGCCCACTGCGTTTATCATCCGGAGAGACGACACCACTAATGTCCGCGGGTGGAAATTGCACAACGTAATCGGGGGATTCGTCTGCCAGGTAATACCCACGGCTAACTGCCCAATGCCATTAGAAATTATCTCTGTCGCAGCTTGAGCGCTCACCTACTTGGATACAGTTGCTGCCAGTTCTCGTGTATTTCTCTCATCCTCGTCTGGTTCACCAGCATTTCACGGTCGGCGTAGATGAGGTCTGGCCCAAAGCCCGCTACATTTCCCAAGGTAACCACACGTTCCGGTACTAGAAATGAGATTGGTTAACACGAGTTAGTAGAACACCCTGAAGAAGAATTCGCTCACTCCTTGGTCCGAACGGCTTTATCCCGGACACTCTGTATGCCTTGTCATATATGAGGATGGCCGAGAGGATGACAATAACAACAGCCATTGCCACTTCTGCCCATAGTCGAACACTACCCCTCTTGTGCACTACACGTCGAACTTTTATGGTTTCGTCTGTCAAGTTGACGTCCTCTGACGACACGTCGGACTCGTCGTGGAAGCCTTTCTCCCATTGTTGTTCCATTTTCCTGTCTTCAGAGGTAGGATGCAAGACGTAGCCAAAGAGGCAAGGAAATGTTCCCACATGCGAGATTACTTTTGACACTCGAGTTGGTATAGACCTGTCTTCAGCTTGGGCTTTGCACAATTTCCTTGAAAGACAGACAAGCTCGGATAAATCCGGAGTGCTTCCCACGATCCCCGCTCGTTGGACGGTTAACAAGGTCACGTCTCCCCGCATCGTTACTGATGTGCGGATCGTGCATAGACTTGCTGTGTCGGATTGGGGGCCAAGCAAGCACGGAAGCTGCCTGTTGGTTTTGCCAGTGCACATTAGTCCTGCGCATTGAGCGGCATATAACGACAAAGGCAAGGCAAAAGTCCCTTCCATGTCTTGTCTCGTGTATAAACGCCAAGATATTTTCCATCGAATACCTGCTCTCGACGCTTTCTCTTCTGGCCCCCATCGCGGACCAACAACAATCATCCCAGGACTTCGACTTGACTCTTTTGGGGAATAAATCCGTGGCTATCGATGGAACGACGCTTGTCCTTGCCTCCACTGGACGCGGCCTGGGACCCCAGTCTGCAGACCGATGACGCCGACGAATACTGTTGGACGCCTCTACAGCTCGCCGCGAGAAAGGGAGACCTGGAGCAAATGAGGCAAATTCTCCAGTCTAGTCCTGCCGCAGTCAACGATCCACCAAAGGGCTACTACGGCCAAACTCCTCTTCAAGCCGCATGCATGCAAGGGCGGTTCGAGGCCGCGGAGATGTTGGTCGAAGCCGGAGCAGACATTCACTTTGCGGACAGTAACAACTTTCAACGCAACGCGCTGCAAATCGCCTGCGGGGAGGGAAGTCTCGACATTGTGGAGATGCTCTTGAGGAATGGAGCCAAAGTCGAAATCTCTTCCCCAGCCCCCAAGACGTCGGTACGCGGAAAACCGAGGTCCTTGACGGTTGTGACGCGTTACAACGGAAGAACGGCACTACAAGCTGCGGCTGAGCGAGGTCACGCTCTCATAGTTCGCAGACTACTTGAACTGGGCGCGGACGTGAACGCCCCCCCTTCGCCAACAGGCGGATATTCAGCTTTACAAGCAGCGGCAGGGAATGGTTTCATGGAGGTGACTCGAATCCTCCTTGATCATGGAGCCGATGTCAATGCTCCCCGCGCGAGATACAAGGGTTATACAGCGTTAGAGGGGGCTTGTCTTGCCAAAAACCTTCACATTGTCGAGGTCCTCATTGAGGCTGGGGCGGACATTCATGCGCGGGCTTTGCATGCGGCTGCTGAGAAGGGACACGTTGAAATCATTAGACGATTACTGCAAGCCGGCGCTCAAGTCAATGCGTTTGAAATCAAGAGCGGAAGAGCTCAGACAGCGCTACGATGCGCGATAGCAAACGGGAACGAGGAAGCTGTCAAACTCCTCAGAGACGCAGGTGCAGTTGAGAGATTCTAGTACATCATTGCATCAAACAAGAATTGAATCCTCGCTCTAATGACTTCCATGTTACAGCTGTTCCTACTCAGGTACTGCCTACCACATATGAGCCGGCCCACACCCTCCCTTGCAAGACACATCGTACCACCTCGCCCTTAGTGTTCAGTCTGCCTCTTGTCAACCGCCATAATATTCTCTTCCTTGACCGGAGACGTCGCAGCCCTGTTGTTTCGCTTATCGACCGTGATGATGTTCTCTTCCTTGACTGGAGACGTTGCAGCCTTGTTGTTGCGCTTATCAACCGCGATGATGTTTTCCTCCTTGACGGGGGAGGTAGCGGCTCGAACGGTGCGCCCCTCGAGGTTTTCAGCATGCAGTAGCTCGACATGAGACGTTTTGTCTGCAATGTTCTGGCGTTTGTAGACAACCTCGACCATTTCCTGTTCGTGCCGTGGGTGCAGCGGGCTAGCCACTACCATGACTGCCAGAAGAGACTTGAGAGCAAAAATAAGCTTCATGATGGCTAACAAAGGATCAAAGATAATCGAATGATGCGTATGCTGGATGAGTGAGGAGCAAGGTTCATCAAGAGCGAGCTTTCAAACCGATTTTATCCAAGTGGTGGCAGGTGCATCTTGTAATACTGAAACGACCGGCTGCATGAGTTAAATCATGAATCCAAGTGACTTTGACTGAAGTACATCGACGTGGTGTTGGATGAAGCCTACAACAAGACGGCACGGATGGAACAGCACGATGAGCCAACATAATTCTGCACTTGATCCCTGAAATGCAGTTGCGTGCGCTTGATTAACAACGCAAGTAATCCTTGCGTCCGTGATTGTAGGGTCATCTTGGAAAAAGCCCCCGAAAGCACCTTTACACCTTCCTTTCGGGTCGAACGACACGTCTCGGCAAGTTTCAAGGGCTGCGAGAATGCACGTTGGTTTCTGGCCCCCAACTATCTCCCATTGGCGTCCCGCCTCATCATCTTCATTACGAGACCGTGCATTCAAGCACATTGACAGGGTTTCCAAACTTGCATGGTTGGTCATTCATAGGATTCAGTGAGGCATGACTCAAACCATGCGCTACCCAAGGCAAGATCACGGCTTGGGGATGTGCCACCTCGAATTACATTCAACCTCTAATGGCGCCTACGTTTTTCGTGTAACCATACGTAGATTCCACCTGTCGCTAAAGCCTGTGAAGGCACCGGAGTTCATGTACGTCAATGTCAACCACCCAACATTCCAAGCCTGCTGCTTCTACAGAATGGCCTGCCGCTTATGGCAGACGATATTGTGGTTCTAGAAATATTCGGGTCCATCCATCGCATAATCATTCGAGTGCAGTGCAAAGTGTGTCCATACTTAAGCAAGTCCTCATCAACTGGTTTGCGGTTAAGGACTGCGTGATGAAGCCTCCGCCACAGATAAAGACAGTGATAAATGTGATAGTCGCCGCTTGGATAGACCTTGTCAAATTCTCCGCGGAGAACGAGCTCCGAGGAGTACACCTTGGTATGTTTGTTGTCTGCGTACCAAGTGAAGTTGACGTAGGGTTGCTCTTGGAGCATTGCATCGAGGACGCTCTTGTCAAAACACTCGGGAGCGTACCATCGTGACGCCATCACGTCGAAATGACATCCGAGAGCCTTTGCTTGTTGCCAGTTCTCTCCGCATTGCGTGCCCGAGATTTGCGTGCCGTTGATGGCCCGAGTGACACCAGCAACTGGTTTTTGTAGATTGATGTTGTTCAACATTTGTGTCCAAGGACGGCGAGGTCCGGCCAGCGCGAGGCTGAAAGATATCCCAATGATGATTCCTAGTAGAAGCACGAGGACGTACGACAATATGAACTTGAGCTGGAGACAAGATGTCCATGTCCCCTGTGCCTCTCTTAGTTCACTTTGTTTTTCCGCTGATGCAGCACATTCCGGATCTTGGCTTTGGGCGATGCGAACGTAGCCGGAGTTGGAGCTCATGGTGTTGGTGGTGAATATGAATGGGTGAGGTCGATTCAGTGGATAAAGCCATTGGAGGCTGGTGAGACTCAAGTCGAAGCAATGACAAAAGGACTCTGAGCGTCACGTTGTCGACGTAATTCCAGCGAGACTCGTGTCCCATCCGGCAACTTCGGCCTTTTTGGGGTCTGGATCAACCAACATGCTTTGTAGTAAACGTCGTGGCTACCTAGATGGCTTGACCCGTCCTCTTGGCTGCACGTCTCACATGATGAATACGAAAAACCGGTTGGATAAACCTGAGATCCTGGTCAGGCGGACAGTCAACCAATGAGCTAGACAGGGTCACAACGGGCCGCTTCGCCCCCATGTCCGATACATCCAACCACATGCGTGCTACTCTCTCCGACGTGATGCAGGTCCTCTGCAGGCGATCAGGGCATATGAAATGCTCCCTGTTCTGTAGACTTCGCTCCATAACCCGTTCTCAGGCAGAACGGCTTATTACCTACGTAACATCACCTTTACTTCCTCCAAGACCTCGACGAGTGATATCATTGACTGTGGTAATAATCGAGTCTGGACTCTTTTCCCAGAGCTCCAAACCCGGGCAATCAAGAACCATCTCAACAGGCACAGTATAGGCGTCTGGCAGGAATGAGCAAGAATGGACTTCGAAGAGAAATGGTGAGTTGGGTTGTAGTGGACAATGGCATGATGCCTTTGCTGATCCAAAATGATAGGCTTGAACCCACGTCACAGCAGGAGTTGCTCATGAAAGATTTCTCGACTTGCTCGACCTGTTCGAGTCGTGCAATGGGCTTCTCCAAGTCCCAGGGATTAGGAACCAAAAAGACCCTCCATTTTTCCCTTACTGTACTGAAAGATTTGTTCTTGGTCGCGCTCGCGATAACGGGGCTCGTCAGCCTGCTGGGATCTTCCGGAAACGCTTGTTCAGCACACGTTACCGACACCCTATCACCCATGCACAATGCTCACAAAAGTCATCACCCAAATTCCTGCGACTGTGGCAATTCGACTGCCGAAGCCATATCCCTGGGCTGCAAGTATGATTCGCTTGCAGCCGCGTGGCTCCCAGAGCACTGTCGAGATGATGAGCTTACTGTCGAGTTCGAGCGCTCTGGTCCCGGTGAAAACGGAACATGGATATACTGGGCCGACACTGCTCACTCCATTGAGATTGGCGTGGAAGAGATTGCAAAGATGGCAGACAGTCCCGACCTGCGCTTCCACATGTCGAGTCACTGGCACGTCATTCACTGCATCTTTTATTGGCGTAAACAGTATCGAGCGCGCTTCAACGGCAAAATTGTCGAACCGAGGTCTGACACTGAAGAGCACATTAAGCATTGCGGCAAGATATTCCAGGATCCCGGGTATGGAACGGTGGCAGGAGTGCCATTTAATACGGACAAGGAATAAGACTTTGGATTACGGAGTAGAGAGCACCGTATGATTCGTACAACATTGGTGTCCGTTCGTCAAATTTCCTAAAAAGCGTACGTTTGGGCGAGGCAGACGGCACACGCCGCCTTCAAGACAATTTTCCACATTCTGATCCCTGCTCACCGATGCCAATGATCAAGGGACTAGTACCATCAACTGGCTTCAAGGTTCTGACTTTCGGTCTACTACCATCATGAATACTATAGCCATTGGAAGGACGGACGAACCAAGTCTCCTGCCAAAACTGTAATTGCTTCGGTTAGCATTAGGGTGGAGTTTCCAGTAGTCACATTTCTTTCAAATTTGCCCAACCTGCTTTCCTTTCGCCTTGGAGCAGTTGCTGGAATCCGCAGTAGTCACGCTAAGGCCACAAAGGACATAACATGCTCCAAAGGAGAACATCGTTTAACCAGCTTTGTCCCGGAATCACTAGGCGAAGCTGTCGACTTGAAATTGAAGTTGCCTTGACCACTCTTGGACGACCTTGATAGGATGAACGGGGCAGATTGCGTTGCCCGCCTATACAAGAAGTGTCCTGAGATTTGCCATTTACGATGGCGGCGTGGCGTGACGGCGCCGGCGCCATTGCAAGCTTTGGCCATACTGTTTGTGCCTTTGGCAAGTGCGTCAAGAGCAATGATGATACGGAAAGTCAGTATTCATGGACTATGCCCCCGGCTTCTCACCCCCGCATTTGGAAGACTCAGTCTGCCTGTAGATCCTAGTTCGGCGCGACGACCTGAGGATATCAGACACCATTTGCACAGGGTAATCTAGCAGAGACAGACATCTGTTGAGACTTCTTGGGCGCGGCTCACTCTGGTGCAATGACCGGTGCTCCACGCATCGGAGGAAGCTTGACAGGCTTGAAATTCGCCACCTTGGAAAACTTGACATAACCCGTTGAGAAAGGCATGCGCGGAAGTAACCCGTTTACCTTCCTGATCCAGAAGAGCCACCGATCCATGGTACGGGCCATCACGATCAGGCGTGGTGTGAGGGCTTTCGCTTTTCACCGATTGACATCAGCTGGGCTCGCATTTGAGTTTTAGGAATAGGAATGCAATATTGAAGTGTCGTACATGACCTGCGCGCTTACCGCACGAGCCCTCAACCCGGGTACTTGATCAAATGGATCGCTCAATTTGCTGTATCAACCAGCTTACATCGACGGTTGTTCCGTGGAGGCTCCAGTGAAGCTGCTTTAGTTGTTGGGTGGTGGTCGAAAATGCTCGCGAAGCCATGGTAGTGAGGACTTATAGATGAACATACAGATAATGTAGAAGCTGGTTCAGTTTGCAAACTTGTTCCAAGCCATGGCAGTCTCTCTCTTAAACCTCTGCAGAGTGCGATATGAAGCATTTCTGCAAATCCGCGGGCTGAAAAGCTGTGGGATAGACGAAAAGGTTGCTTGCGCTCGCGACGGGCCGGGAACCCGAAGACACGGAGAATGACGGATAATTGCCTCGTCTTCGAGAAGTATCTACAGCACAAAAAGCCTCGGTTAAGGGCTGTAGCTGCAGTTGAGTCACAAAATGGGTCGTGGTCCCCTGCGCATAACAATTGACGTTCCGTTCTGCAGCACTGAGTATCGTGCTCCTGCTTACAGCTGCCCACTTGTCTACCAATATCCCGATTGCTTCATCCATACATCTTGACCGGTGCGAATGTCGGATTAGAGTCGAAACTAATAGGTAACTTAGTAGTTGACGCTCTGCACGCTTCTAACCGAGGCCCATCTAAAACAGTATACAGTATATTAGAAGGAGCCTGCGTGTAAAACACGAAGCTAATCTAGGCTAGCCCTAACAAGGGATTACAAACCTTGTATGGAAGCTATAAAGGGCGCCTTTTTAAGCCCTAAGTAACTAGGCCCTCCCTAATATATATTAATAGGCTTATATAGAGGGCGAAAACTGGAATTAGAAGGTATTTAGAAGTTATAATACCTTTAAAAGATTAGGGTATCCTATAAAGCTAGACTAGGGGGTTCTTATATATTCCTATTACTTAATTTATATACTTCATTTACTTCATACTTCCCCTTATAATGTATGCTAACTATTAATATAAAGTATTTAAACAATTCATAGAGTATCACATTATGCTCGTGCGGGGGCAGTAGTATAAGTATCGAGGGTACGTAATAAACGTATGATTGTACTCTTTGTTCAGTGACTGTTTGACTTTTAGCCAGACTCGCAGCCTTCGGCTGATTGTACGCCTTGTGTTATACAGTTATGTGAGTGCATGGGTCTGAGGTAGGTAGAGAGACTTGGTGGT
>KQ030637.1:0-39466 GCA_000956045.1 Hirsutella minnesotensis 3608
GGTAACTGGAAGAAATCGCCCACAAGCAAGACGCTCACACCACCAAAAAACTCGAGGCTACGCTGTGGAAAGGCCTGCCGCAGACGGGAATCGACCCGCGCGAGCTGCTCAAGCCCCAACATGCTCTTTTCATCGATAACGAGGTATTTGACGTGCCGTAGGCGGGCTTGAAGGGCGGCTGCGTCGGCTAGGGAAAGGTTGGTAAAAGTACCTCCTACTGGAAGGCGTAACAACGAATGAATGGTGCTTCCTTGTATCTGGTTACTCGCAACGCCTGTTGGCGCCACGCGGCAAATAGGGCTAAGATTCGGTAGGGCGGCTGTCTGAAGATGGGAAGAAAGCACCTTGATAAGGAATGACTTGCCTGTACCGCCACCACCATCAACGTGGAGAAGAATTTGAGTAGGATTTTGGGCCTGGAAGTGACCCATGAATGTGTCGTACACTAGCCGTTGTTGTGGATTCAGCGTATTACGCCAGTGAGGGCCAAGGACCTCCACATCGTTGGCCATGGGGTGGCTAGCGATGAGGTCTTTCCAGTAGCTGTCTCGAAGTTCCGGATATGTACCCACATGCCGTGTCCAGTCGTAATTGACGTCGATATCGCGGCGGCCAAGAAGGTCAAGATCTTCCTGGGTGAGTGGGTTCCCAGGTAAAAGGGCGGCGAGGCGAATCCAGTCTACGTCATCAAATTCTTCCTCCACAGGCAGAGCCTCGTATTGATCATCTTTGGGCTGTAATGGATCATCTTTTGGCCGACCGTAATGGTCATCACCATGACTGTGGTGCTGCCAACAATAGGAGAAGGCCTCAGCGTGAGAACCAAAAAGCTGGCCGTCAACTGTGAGGAGATCATCAACCCGCCGATGTGGGTGGTTTAATGTTAGCTTTACACGACAGTAATCTGGCCACTGTTGACCTTCTGGATCAGCCTGATAGCGAGGAAAGTAAACCAGCACACGAGGCCTGCCGTTAATGTTGCCTGGCTGCCATTGCTTCCACTTGGAAGAGTCCCTAGGGCGGAAATTCCAGCATTTCAGGAAGGAGACATAGCTTAGGTCCGCTAGGGCTTCCGGGCGTTGAGTGTACTTTTCGTAAACGTTGGGGGCCTCGTCAACCTCATCGCCGTCAATACGGAGGGAGCGGGAATGCCTGTCAGGATTACGACAGTCGACGTACAGGCAGGTTCGTGAGCCTTCCTGTAACGGCAGGCCGAGGAGCAAGTGACTGACCTCCTGCTTCGAGTAGTCTCGCTCAGCAACCAGCTGATTTAGGAGCTTTGACGTGAAGGAAATTAGGGGGTTGTGGTCCTTGACCCGGGAGGAGCTTTGACGTGAAGGAAATTAGGGGATTGTGGTCCTTGACCCGGGGCATCAGGGCCCTCCCGATCTGGGCAAAAGACTCGCTCTTCTTTTCCGACTTGGAGCAGTATTTGGCCGCGTAATCGATTACTTGCTGTAGACTCGTGCACGGCGAAACATCTGTGTTGGCTAGCCACGCAACGGTAAGCAAGCGGTTATAGTGGTTAATCTGGCCATCGTTCCGCTCGCCCCTAAAGCTCCAGTGTTTAGAGTGAGGAACCCTGTCAAGGGAGGCTAGTAGGCGCTGGCCGTGAGAAACCCTGTCAAGGGAGGCTAGTAGGCGATGGCCGTGAGGAAATCCAAAGCGGCACTCCACCAGCTTGGTATGCTTATTGAGCTGCATGCAGTAGTTGTTGCAGCGGTGGCGTTGCACGCGGTTCAGTACCATCGACAGGAGCTGAACGGTAAGGGGATGCTCCAATAGACTAACAATCAGGGGATTCCCTTCTCCAGGAGCCTGTATTCGCTGTGGCTCTGGGTTAACGGCAGATACGTGATATCCCCAGATGCGGGCGAATTGCTCACGGGACTGATCGTTGTCGGGATCCAAGTCTGGGTGGCCACTTAGCCAATATAGGCCGTGGTGGTGACTGGAGCCCCTGCCCTGCCACTCGTAGCGGCCCCAAGAGTCCGTTAGGTTGAACTTCTGCTTCAGGACAATAGTTCTAAATAGCGTATAACGCTTATGGAAGTGGTAAGCAGCGATGTGGGCGTTATCCCGCAGCAGTTGCCGTGATAGAGCCATCCGCGCCACCTCAGGAGCTGTTTGCCACTCGTCAAATCTAGGCATATGACGGTATAGGGATTCCCAGTGGTAATCGGCTGCACTTGCAGTAGCGAAAAGGCCAGGTTTGCCTAGATTATAGGCATATGCTTCCAATTCCTTCCTTTGCTTATACCAATACGGCCGGGTGCCCCTGATTACCGCGGCTTGGCGCGTGATTGACTGAATCAGCGCCTGAGCCTCCGGCTCGTCAGGCTCAGCCATCGCTTCCTCTAGGTCGGCGCGGGTAAGGGGTTGACGGCGGCTGTCGCGTTGCTTGACGAAGTAGTCACTTCGCTTTCGGACCTGCGCACGTAACATCGTGTTGAGGGCGACGAAAGGCCACGTCTTATGGCGGGCAAAACGCCCGTCATGCCATCTCATCGCATGGCCAAGGTAGTCCTGGTACGTGATGCTCCGTAAACGAGGCTCCACGAAGTCGGCCTTGCCGTCGGGGTAGAGGGTAGGGAACGCGAGCGATAACAGCGGCTGGGAACGGTTGAATTCGTCAATAGGAGTCCTGCGAATGGAAGGCAGTGGCATCTGGTGGTGAGTCTGCGCGCTACGCGGCATATACTCCAGATCAGTCATGCGCTCAGGGTTAGGGGTCCCATCAAGAAATCGGGACTGCAGAGCGTTCAATTCGGTATCAGTGATATGCAAATTCGGGATCGCTGATGCATCGGCCTCGCTAGGGTCCTCTTCCACAACATCCTCAACGGGGCCCTGGGGGACCTCGCCATCAGGCATGTCAGCCACTTGGCTGGCAATGGAAGCAACTATGCTGCCATCAAGAGGAACCCGTTGCAGACGATTCTGGCTCACAACGATATCGCGATAGCCCGGGTGGTGACGCTGTAGGTAATGCAGCCAGGCCGACAGGCATGAGCGACGTACCCGGAAATCGCGAGCAAACTGTTGCCGGAAGCGAGGGTCGCCTTCTATATTAGGAGGCCGCAGGAGGACGATATCTAGCTCTTCAGGTAGGACTGGGAGCTCTTCAAAAAGCCTGCCAACGTTGCGAAGGAAGTGGATAACGTGACCCCGATATTTATACTGAGCGCCACGCACCTGCAGGACTTTCACGTGTACGTGAACCCTAGCGATGAGCATCTCCTCGACCATCGTTAGATCAGGTAGATTGGCGGGGACTTGCCCAAAGTCAAGGTGATTCGCATCGCTAAAGAAGTACGGCTCATTAGTGGCTTTCTTCCTGTCTCGACTAATGCAGCGACTGCAGATTTTCAAGCTATTTCGCTTCATATCGAACCAACGCTCCTGGCAGCGAATGCAACTATGCATCTTGTCGTCATTCAGGGCAGTATAGAACTCGCGCACAAGGGCTCGATCCCCCTCACTAAGGGCAGGCAAGTCAAGGTCCCCTGTAAAAGGCGGATCAACTATCTGATCGAACTGTCGCTCTTCAGGCTGTGGCCGTGGCTGGGGGTTAATATTGACTCCACGTGTATAGCGGCCGCGGCGATGACTCTGTGGCAGTAATGAAGGAGGGGCACGAAGCGGGGGAAGAGATTCTTGTGGTATAGGCGTGCCTTGCACGATAGAAGCCGATGGAAGAGTGCCTTGAGGAATTGGCGTTTGTGGAATCGGCGTGCCCAGAACTACTGTTGGCAGGCCAAGGGTAGGAGGGGTGGGGGAAGGTCCCTCTACCGCGCTTGACTTAGATGGCCACGGCAGAGGTCTAGGCAGTCCCTGGAGTGCGGGCGCCAGGGCACGGCATAAAGTTGATGTGGCAGGGGGTCGTAAGGCTTGCACACACGCAGGCGTTGGCGCAGTCCGCCTTGGAGGCGTCAGGTTAGCTAGAGAATCGGTTCGTTTCGTGGTTCTGCGTGGCGATAGCCTCAAAGCGAAATTCCGCGTTGTGGCAACGGCGGCTCGAGATTCGGTTGCCCGTTCCTTTCGGCGTGCCCTACAGCTAGCACAGTCTCTTGTAACCTTCGTAGGGTCCTTGACGCTTCGAAATTCGACTTCGGGAAGGTCTTGCTTGCAGGTATGGCAATTCCGAACTGCCTGGGGTATGCCGTCCTCCATCTGGCCGTATATGTATGTATCCACCTCTTACCCACCAGACTGCTGGAAGAGGCAGAATAACCGGAGAATCTTGGGAGGTGGGCCGGCTGTCGAGGTAATATGTGAACCTATATACCGTTAGTAACCGGGAAGCAGCCGCCAAGTAGGTTAGTGTAAAGAGTGCCTAGCAATCCAACAAATTGATGGAATGGATGGAAGGAAGGAGGAACTGAAAGTTCCTAGTTACCTAGTCAACGCTCAGGGGTAATTTTTGCTGGCCTTCATTTGGTGACGTTATCGGTCGACCAATCCGCGCACGAGTTGAGCACAGGCCAGGCCAATTAGCCAATCAGAGGAGGTTTTATGCTCGAATCTTTCTGACTGAGTAGAACGCCCTTCGGGCTGAACCAGGCCAATTAGCCAATCAGAGGAGGTTTTATGCTCGAATCTTTCTGACTGAGTAGAACGCCCTTCGGGCTGAACCAGGCCAATTAGCCAATCAGAGGAGGTTTTATGCTCGAATCTTTCTGACTGAGTAGAACGCCCTTCGGGCTGAACCAGGCCAATTAGCCAATCAGAGGAGGTTTTATGCTCGAATCTTTCTGACTGAGTAGAACGCCCTTCGGGCTGAACAAGGTAGCGGACAAATTGGAGATGGTCCTTGAAGACGATGAAACCATGGATCCCGATTTTTCTCTTGATCTTAGTCGATTTATTCGGGGATCGCTATCCCTAGCTAGTAGCTACTAAGCTCGTCAAGAGTAAAGGGGATAAGAGTAAAAGCTATATTTAAAAAGTAAATAGGAGCTAGCTAATAGCGTCTAACGAATTCGCCTAAATAGGTAGTTACTAGGCTATAAGCCTATTTAGCGCTTTATAAAGAAGACTAATAAGTTGGTATAGTTTAGTAAAGGTAGTATTAACGTAGTACGCTATAAGTATGGAGTCTTATTACTACTCTATTACCCCTTTCTATAAGGTATACTTAGGAAGAGATCTAATTAGATAGCCTAAGAAAATAACCTAGCTGCCTACGTAAGTTAGACTGTCGTACTCCGCCGACGAGGCCGAGGGCTCGTGCAGTGCAGTCGCTTTACCCGATGAGGAGTTTCATACGATTCGATTAATATAGTAATTGTGCTCGGTCGAGTTTTTCATCGCGCCACCGTCGTTATCTTTGCGAGGCATTGCCCATGCCGACTCTTGTAATGTCCTCTCGGCCCCGAACCGAGACAGGCCTCGGTTTCCAGCTGGTCACTTGCGCCATCAAAGCTCAGACATTTCTCGCGGATCCATTTAACGATGAATCCATTGCAAATACTGACTTGACTGTGCGTCCATTCTTGTATGTTTTCGAAACCGGTTTCTTGCGCCACCAATACGGGGAATCGCAAGGACACTACTCATGCTTCTGCTCGTGTTGCCTGGCTAGCCCTGGGAAGATGACATCTCATCTGCCGGGTATATTGATGCATAACTCAAAAGTGCACGCCTTCACGTTTGACCTGGTTGCTTGCGGCGCCGTGGATTTGTGGCGGCAGGGAACAGAAACCAACCGATTTTTGCAAAGTTCAATTCCAATGTAATCATTATTTCATGCTCGCTCGTGATGCTTCCGCTGCAAACATCATGATTCTCGACTAGATTAATACTAAAAATTAATATCCATTATCTCCTGGTTGGCAGGTATCGCCATAGTTCCATGTCGTCCGCGTCCCTTTTGCCCTTGGGCGTCTTACCCCTGCTCTGCAGTATCCTCTCGGCGCCCTTTTCCGCCGCAACCATGACGGCGAACTGAGGATTCACCGTCAGGGGCGCCAGGATGGATGCGTCGATGACGTGAATGTTGTCGGTGCCAATGACCTTGGTGTCCACGTCGACGCACTCGCCGATCCGGCACGAGCTGGACCAGTGCTGCACGGAACCAACAGCGTACTTCGAGGGCGTCGTGATGTACTTGATGATGTCCTCGCGGCTCGAGTCCCGCGCCAGGTTAAGCGGCGTCAGCCCCGTCGCGGCCGGCGCTGTCGGCGTCGACGGCGGCAGTCGCTGGAAGAGAGTGTGGATAAAGGTGGCAATGTCCTCGGCGTCCTGCGGGTGCGCATAGTAGACGCCCTGGCTCGGCCCGGCAATGAACTTGCCGTCGTCGGAGAGCACCACGCGCCCGGCCGATCGCAGGCCCGAGGTGCCGTAGACGTTGAGCGTGATGGTCTTGTTCTTGGTGAAGTCGGCGTAGCCCGCGGAGCTGACGGTGCCCTGGACGCCCGCGCGCGAGCCGTCGGCGTGCGGGATGTACGTCCAAAAGGCCGACGTCTGCGAAGCAAAGGCGTACGGCCCGCTCCGAGACTTGAGGTACATTTGCCCGTCGGCCGGCTTGGGGTTCTCGTACGCGTACGTGTAGGACTCGACCGACGGCCCGGACAGCTCGATGAAGGTGTTGGGGTTGTCAAAGAGGCCTCTCCCCACCGCGGGCTTCTCGATCCAGCTTGATGCGTTGTACGGCGTAAAGGACTTGGACGCGAGTTTCTCCAGCGTGTCTTTCGGGCCGATGCCAGAGTACATGAGGATTTGCGGCGAGAGGATGGCGCCCGCGCTGAGGACGACGCGGCCCTTGGGCTTCAGGGCAACTGTCTTGGTGGCGCCGCGGCCATCGTCGACGACGACGCCCGTGGCAGCGCCATTGTTACGCTTGACGTACTTGACGCGGACCTTGGTCTGCAGGTGGAAGTTGGATCGCTTCAGAGCACTCTGCAGGTACGTTCGCGTCGGACCTCCGCGCTGGCCCTGGATGTAGTTGTAGACGGGCCGGCCAAAGACGCCATTCTTGTTGTTGGGGTCGTCGGCGAAGGATACGTCCTTGTAGCCGACGCCGTCGACGATCCACTCCCTGACGGCGTCGTAGCCGCTCTGCACATAGAACTGGTCGTCGGACGAGTACTTGGTGACGGGCGGCTGCCGGCGGAGGAGTCTGTCGGTGGCGGCCTTGACGTCGGCGCTGTGCCATCCCGGAGGGTGGAAGTTGTCCCAGTCGGAAGCCGGGGGCTGGAAATAGAGGCCGGCGTTGATGGCGCTGTTGCCGCCAATGGTGCAGGCTTGGTATGCGTTGACAACACCATCCGGGCAAAGCAGCGACGACTTGCCGGCAAAGATGGTTGAATCTAGGTCATGTTAGCTGTGGAGGATTTAAACCTGGAAGATAGACTCACATAAACCGGGCACGTCTACCCTGCTCATGTTTGTGCCCTTGAGCCATTCTGGCTTTTCGGTGCCTCCCGTGATGCCATAAGAGTTACCCCCCTGCTCCAAGAGGAGCGTCTTGAGGCCGGCTTCACTCAACCGATCGGCAACAATAATGCCTGCAGTGCCGGCCCCGATGACAATGGCATCCCATTGTTGCGAAGCCCAGTCCTGAGCTGTGGGCGCCGCATTGGACAGTTGCACCAGCGTGCCAACCAAGAATGTAGAAAGCAGCTTCATCTCGGCAGCTTCAACGACAGAGCGCACAAGTCTGGGCGGTTGAAGGACACGGCGAGAATCTCATCCTCGACAGCCGGGCCTCGACTCTATTATATCCTGGCCGCAAGGTGCCTCGGCACGGGCGAACCCCCGGACGACAGGACGCCATCAATGACAGAAGCTCATCTCCAGCCGAATCCATGGTTCCCGAACGGGAGCTTTCCCCCCTCCCCTGTTGCTTCGGCCTATGGTCCCGCCTCGTACAGCCCGTCCGATGCTGTAGAGGCAAAAGTGGGCCAACAGGAGGGAGCACGATACGAGCCCGAGGGGCCTCATTGCCTAAAGGGACCACTGGCGGCGAGGCCAAGCCCGGGGCGGGAGGGGGGCGCGGCACGGCAGTGCTCTGCGAGACGACCAAAGGGGCCCTCAGCTGGTGGCCCGGCCGCAGCTGGCCGCACATGACTGGCTGGCTGTTCCGTCGGGAGGTTCAGCGCGCAGACAAGGAGCACACGGGCGGCCCGCACCTCGGAACCGGTCGTCGTATTCAAGACGTCATTGGTCGGACGATGCAGCTTGCGAGCATTTTTTTTCGTGCCAATGGCCGACTTTGTTTCTATTTGAAGAAGCCGTGATTTTTCAATGGCAGATTTAGCAGTCGAGGCCCGGTTTAGCGCCAATTGAGGAATTTCTACCAAGATGATGCTTTTTTCTGAAAAATATCCTGAAAAATACTCTGAAAAAGAAAACCGCATTTGCTTTTTCATACGATTGCTGTACCGCATCTGGCCACTCTGCTCATCATCGTACGGTCCATCTGCCTTCCACCTCCTCTGTCTTGCATTCCAGTCATCGCATCCAGCAGGCCATCAAGAGTCAAGCGATGCTCGGCTAGTCGGGCTGCGACCGAGCCCCCCAACACCGTGAGAACTGCCGTGGGGGGGTCCGAAATACGATAATGACGGAATGCGCCCCGCACGACCACAGCAATAAAACCGTGGGGTCCGTGATGCTTTAAATGGACACGGTCGCGATGGAGACGTCCCTGCGGAATATCGGGCCTTGGCACCGATGGGCGCCGAAGACCTCCACTTTTCTCTTGCTGCGCCGGTGACCGGGCTTAGGTGGGGCCCGTAGCCGAGACACGGGCCGGTCGGCCGGTAGCTTTTTCTGCCGCCGTCCACCGCCTTTAAAGTTGCCTGGCTGCAGCTCTGGAGAATCTGGTGACGCCCGTCCTCGACCAGGCCAACGCAACCCAATCCACCTCCCGCCCCGGCGTTCCCACACGCAACATGTCGCCATGTAGACTCGTGGCACGGCCGCTCGCGAGGCACCTGCTCCGCCGGCAGCCGAGCGCTGCGGCCCGGGCTGCCCGAGTTCGAGGCCCAGGCCATGAAGGCCGGCAAGATGCCCGTGGGCTCGCGGCGCCGGCGCGTCGCCCTGCGCAACACGCCCGACATTCCCTTTGAGCAGCTGCCGTACCAGGCCTTTCAGGAGGCGCGCAAGATTCTGGCCGCCGACCGGCAGGACAAGATTGCGAGGATCGCGCAGGAGCTCGGCAAGATTGCCTGGCTCGAGGCCAGGGACCCTTCCGAGATCAAGGGTGGCGAGGTGATGAAGAAGACGAGGCTGGCCAGTCTGAGGCGCGAGGTCGAGCGGTTAAAGATTCTCGCCGACATCAACGACCCGCTCGTCAAGAAGAGGTTCGAAGACGGTCTGGGTGCGTCACTTCACTCAATGCCCTGACACCCTTGATTTCAGCCTGCTGATACCCTTCGATTTGATAGGTGACATGAACAAGCCCATCTACCGGTACTACGCCGAGAAAAAGTGGCGATCCTACGACCACCGCGTCGTCACGCAACGCATCAAGCAGTTCCACATCGTGCCCGACCTGCTGCCCGCGCTCGAGCCCGCCGCCGACGTGCAGCTGTCGTTCCGCGGCAAAAAGGTGCCGCCCGGGCAGATTGTCGACAGCGCCATCAGCGAGCACGCGCCGCGGCTGCGCGTGCAGCTCTTCGACAAGGGCGAGCGCCTCTTCAGCGTCGCCGTCGTCGACCCGGACGTGCCCGACGTCGACAACGACGGCTTCACCAAGCGCTGCCACTTCCTCGCCGCCAACATCCCCCTCAGCCCGACCCAGACGTCGCTGCCGCTGAGCATGTGCCGGCCCGACTCGCAGGTCGTCGTGCCCTGGCTGCCGCCCTTTGCCCACAAGGGTGCCCCGTATCACCGCCTCGCCATCTTTGTCCTCGAGCAGACGGACAAGAAGGAAATCGACGTCGCCCAGGTCCGCGAGTTTCTGCAGAAAAAGGGCCGCTTCTCGGTCAAGGCGCTGCGCGACAAGTACCGCCTCCACGCCGTCGGCTTCAACATGTTCAGGACCGTCTGGGACGACAACATGGCCGCCGTCATGCAGCGCCACGGCCTCGAGGGCGCCGGCATCGAGTTCCGCCCCCGCCGCGTCTACAGCCTCAAGCCGCACGTCAAGCCCCGCGGCTGGGAAGCCAAGCGACAGGGCCCCAAGTACCGCCAGCTCTGGAAGTACACGAAGTGCATCCGCGGCCTGTCCAACGCCAGGGGCTGGACCAAGCGGCGGTAGACGGCATGTCGATGAGCCTGGATGGCGAGAGGTTTGCGAGAGCGGCGACAGGCAGGGTTGAGCGTGTCGCTTTCTGTACGATACCTGTTGCTCGCGTCACTAGCATCGAGAGCAATGGTTGGCTGCGGCGTCAGCACAAGCGCATTACAAACCAAACAAGAATCAAATACATGGCCGGTCTGGTCAAAGAGGATGGCTTTTCTCATTTTTGCCGTGTCATCCGTAGCTCAACTCATCGGACCTCCGTGCTCGTTCTTGGTCGGCATCCCCCAAAGGGGCCCGGCCTCGAGTGCCAAAAAGAATCAACCGAAGAACGCCACGCACATCCCATGTCGTGCGTGCCGGCGCTTGCGCCAGCCTTTGCCAAAATGCCTTGATGCAGACCGAAGCGCCGGGCCTCTGGCTACCGAATCCAGTCCAGAGGGCCCCCGAAATCCGTTCCGTCCGTTGACCCGTCCCAAAGCGCCAAGGTGGGAATGCATGTTCAAGACAGAGACTCCTTTTTTTTCCGTCTGGAACCGTCTGTGTGGTCTCCCCATGGACACCGATAAATGCTGCAATGTCGTAACAAATAGCCTCGATATCAATCCTCGGCGCTTTTCTCGGCTCGTTTTTCATCTTGTCCCTCTTCCCTTCATTATTTACTCCGTAGACGTCCTTGCGTCCTCGACCCGTCAAAGACCCGTTTCGATCCAACGTTAGAAAAAAGGCGAGAACCTATTCGTCCTCGGCAAACATGTCGTACTGTGTAGACTCGCAGTCGAGCCCGGGCGATGAAAGCTGCGTGTCGTCAGAGAGGGCTGCGGAGGAGAGCGCGACTGATTCTGTTCCGTCATCTTTGTCAGTACGTGAATGGTGCGTCGCAGGTCCGTTCAAGAGAGCAATTGGATCTCACCGTTTTGACTCTGCAGGGACGCCAGGCTAGCAATGCTCGAGTGACGCGTATTTCCTGGGATACTGTCTCGAGGCATGCGATTGGCCCGGCGGACGAAGCGGATGGCCTCGTTCTCGATCCACATGTCAATGTTTTGATCGTTGCAGCCGGCATGGGCCATGAGCGACGTCTTGATCTGCGTTGCCTCCTCGAGCAGTCCGTTGAACTCGCGCTGCAGGCTGGCGTGCTGGCTTTCGAGCTCCGTCTTTGTCGCCTCGAGGTCATGCATCCACGCCTTCTTCTTCTCGCGGCACTTAGACGCCGCGATCCGGTTGCGCTCCAGGCATCGGTTCCGCCGCGCCTCCTCCCGAGCTTCCTTGCATGTGCTGCGCTTGCTTCGTGTCCGAGAAGCTGCGAACTTGCCAGTGGATGCACTCGCCTTGGCGGCAGTAGCCGGGCCGCTTTTCGTCGTCGCAGTCGGGGCTGCTGCTGAGGCCGTAGTCACCGTTGATCGCCTCCGCCTCCTATCACGGGCCGTCGTCGATGCCGTCGAAAAGGGAGCCGGCAAGACCTCGGAGCCTTGCTCACATGTTTGAGCTGCGGGTGATGTGATCGTCGTGTTTGATGGGGGAGGTGTAGGTTCGGAAGCGGGATGCATGAGCGCAGCTGCTTGCATGGAGCCGTCACCAAAGTCGAGGGATGGCAGACCTCCACCCATGCAGTGCATTGGCTGTCCGCTCTCACTCTGGTGATCGTGGAAAGTGTCGAACATGCGTGGTGTCAGCGGAAAGGGCCCCGGCGATTCGAAGTTGTCCATTTCGTTCTTGATGCCAAACAACGGCAAATCCATCCTCGGATCCAGCAGCATATCGGAGCCGAACCCCATGTGAGAGTACTCGCCCGCACCAAGATGCAACCCAATGTCGAGATTGGGCATTTCGGCGGTTGCGGCCATGCCTGTCTCCCTCTTCTCTCCTTGTCGCGTCCCTGGAGCTTCCGCAGCTGTGGCCTAGTCAAAAGTTTCTCGCCGTTTAGAGACGTTGCCGAGAATCACCGAGAAGCTCGCGACGGGCCTTGCCCGGGGGAGAGCCTTTGGCTAAGTGAATCAAGGTTCGATTCAATCAGGAGAAGTGCTTGTGTTTCGGATACAGCCGCCAAGTCGTGTAACGAGGTAGGTCCGAGTATGACGAGGAGCTGGTATAGAATAGCCGCAGGATGTGGGAAAACGGCTTGGCGATGTAGAGGTGATTGGGACGAGCAACAACAACGATCAAGACGATTGGATATTGGTCCTATGTGTTTTTTGTTGGACGGATCCCTGTTCTTGGTCACTGTGTATGGCTCTTTCTCGAGTCCTTTCCAACGCTTGTTGGTCCAGGTTGATGTCCGTGTTCGGTGGGATCGAGCAGCTAGAAAGCGGTTCCCCGGTTTGTTCGTGGCTGAGACTTGGTCCTTTTAGAAACAGCAGTCGAGCAGAAAATGCGGCGTTGAGTATGGCAGGTTATCCAGAGCGGCGGTTGGAAGCTTCAAGGGCCAGACGCTCACGGTCTTTATCCGGATTCAGCCCGCTCAAGATGAGGGGGTAGCGAGGATACTTAATGTGCAGGCAAGAGATACAAGTTCAGTCGAGCGTATACATACGCAAGCTTCCACATGAGGCATCCGCGACATGGCCGTGGGTGGTACCGCGGTAACATACACCCACAATACATGCATCCTACCGGCTTTCTCCTCATCATGTACGTCAACTGGCCCGACGGTGTCAGCCAAACTGGTTGTTCGACAGGACCGCCTAGGACAAGTGAAGACATGGCCACCATATGAGCTGCAACACGACGGGTGTGCGGCCAGGGCGCAGTCGATGGCGCCAGGCGCCCGAGGGGAGCTGATTCTCCGCCCCATCCGTCGACAGAGGATCGGAGGTATGTAGCTGATTGCCACCTCTTAACTGCCGGCAAAACAAAGCATGACATGGACTAGGGTCCGCCGTTGAGTTTTCTCGCAACTTCGTGGCTGATGGCCGTAACCGGTCTTGATGTTTGCCAGCATCCTGGTCAATGTCAAAACTGGCACCGCAGAGAGACGATCCATGGCCCGCCATCCAGGCACTCTAACTGCTGCAGTGTAGGAAGGCGAGACTTTCCTTGGCGTGTAACAGTCTTGACAAGAGTTGATGCCGCCGTGCTCGCTGCCCTGCTTCGTTCTCTCGGCCACGCAGCTGTTCCGCTAATCCACGGTCGCGCAGTGGTTCGTCCCGAAGTTTGGCAAGCACATGCATCGATAGCACACAGTATCTTTGTTGGAAAACATGGCATGCAGCCACCCGAGCCCCATTACTGCAATGCGGGCGGGCGCGAGGCTGCTGCGCCGCGAATAATCGAAGGCTTTGATCCCCTCCATGACGTGGGAGTTCTGGACGTGTGCAGGCACGCCCCATGCGGCCCCCTGTCCCCAGCCCGGAGTAATTGCTGCGGGGACACATGGCCCCAGTCGCCTGCGAATGACAGGGGCCGAGACTCAAGTGACGAGAAGCGTGGTGGATGCTTCCAAGCATTGGTGGCTTGATGGCTGTCCTGTCTCTGACCCCCGCTCCCGTGATGCGTTGCTGTGAAACTGTTCCGTCCTGCTTTTGCATGAGAACAACGGGACGTCTAGTCGTCAAGACAAAGACGTACCATTGATGCCATTCAGCGAGTAGGTGCAAGAGCCGGAGAATCAAGGCCATCGAATGCACAATCCGAGGGTTCCGCAGACTCAGTAGCGTGTTCGTTATGGCCGGTCAGACCCGGCTCTTTTCCCTGGACTTTGCCCGATGCTTCCTGGTTTCATGCAAGATGCAGGCAAGGTCTAGACCTTCAAGTACGCAATTAGGTACCGTGCAAGGTGCCCAGTTCGTGAGGACGGCCTTCTGTCCGCGCTGCCAACAAGACGGGCCAGAGCAGGATGCCCGACGCTATCCCGAGGTCTAGATGAGTTGGTGCAGCGGAGATGCTTCCAGTCCGCCTCGAAGGGACTATTAATCGCGTGCAGCAGAACAGCTATCTCTCCGACCATTGGACGACACTGTATCTGGCACCGGCCGTCGTTGTCAGTTGGCGACTGGCAATGCGCACAAGGATCCGCGAAGCGATCGGACGCCAGATATGAGATGCTCGCTGGTTGGAGATGGAGACGGTGCGCTTCTCTACTGTATAATCCACCGGCGATTACCAGTGGTTAGGATCCTCGTTCCTACACCAGGCCCATCTTCACTGGGCCGTACATGCGCAGCCTGTGGATGCGAGTCGACGCACCGGATCGCCACTTGGCCAACTCACGACTGCGCATGCTCTGCTGCCGCGTCGGATGCTTCAAAGGCAAAGGCCATGGCCCCGGGTTCGGGTCCGCGCCCACAAAGGTGGCCCAAATCGCGACATGGAAGATGGAACGAGAATCGCATGGCATATCCCCATGGGAAACTCCCTTTGGCCCACGGATGCCGGGTGCGACCAACTGGCACGAGAGGCTTGCAGAGATGCGGACGCCCTGGGAGCAAGGCTAGCCAACCAACCAGGGGCTGGTGACATATCGTGACAATGAATTCGTGGGCGGGTACCGAAACGACGATAGGCGGCGGCCGTCGGGCCCCTACCACGCAGAAGGAGCCAATCCCAACCTCGTCGGTCGTTGCATACGCGGGCGCAAGTATGGCGGTCGACGACTTGGCATGTTCTGTAGATACTGTAGATATCGCGTATCGAGCAAGGTACCTCGCCATACATAGAGGTACCGTAGATCTTTATTGCTTTGGGCCTCGCAGCCGCACGGGCGGCGTGTGCGGGCTTGCCTAAGGCTCCTGCTTCGTACTCAGTTATGATGCATATGCTGTGCACGTCTTACCCGGACAGGGTGCCCACCACTGGCGGCGCACATCAATCCAAGAGGACCAACCAACCGCAACGGAGGCCAGACACCCAGTTAGAGCCGTCAGATGCTCCGTCGGCGTCGGGGTGTTGTCCATCGTCGATGATTGTTGATTGCGTTCCACCCACGAACCCCATTGTGCCGCGAGCTGGCCATTGCGAGGATGCAATGCTCCGAGCCCTGAACACTCCTCTCCGTTTTCTTCTGACATGAAGCGATATCGACGAGCGAGCTCAGCAGCCGAGAAAGGGCCCAGAAGTTGTGACAGGAAGCCTCGAGCGCTGGGCGACAAGCTCGTACAGCCGGGCAGGGTCAAGATCTCGATTCAAGGCAGGCAGCTGCTTGCCACCGGGGCCCCGGAGCTGATGTTAGTGGCTGAAACAGGTCCCGCCCTCCCCCGGGAGTATTGCATGTCGAAGATCCGCTCTCCGCGCTCGCACCAGCGGCGTATCACGGGTCCAGGGCGCCGTTTGCTCCATGGGTACGGAGTAGCGACAAGGCGGAACGGTTTGGTTGATGCAGCCAGACGTGAGCCAAGGGTAGCCAAGCTCATTTCGCACCCAATGAGCACTTCCGTGTATCGAAATGAAGCGCGAGTATTCCTTGGACATGGGGTTTCGACGATTCCCCTAGGTCAACGCAGCCAGCCGCTCAGTGAGAGTGCGTGGGAAGAGAGGTAGAATATGTCGAGGCTCGTAGGGAGTCGCTGCCTACGTAGGTAGTGCCTACCTCAGGCAATGACTGAGAGAAAGGAGGTCACGGGGTTTCGCGATGGCTTGCGGGGCAAAAGTTAAGAGGGGCTGTCCCCAGGCGCGTCTCGACTCTCCAGCTGCCTCACCACCAACACCACCATTCGACGTCCTTGTTTGACCCAGGCAGGCTGTCCGAATCTCGTCCACCGCCGTCCTATCGCCGCATATTCCGACTTCAGCTCAAGACCGCCGGTCTGTTCTTTACTGTCATCACCGCCGCCATGGCCGAGCAGATGTGTGCCCCACGCGTCACGACGCAATATCTAGATAGCTTCGTCGGCCGCCTTGTTACCATTGTTGGCAAGGTCACGCAGTTGCGAGGAGACCACGCTACCGTCGATGCTGACGGTACCGTTACGGTCATGCTCAATCGGGTACGTCACCGGCAAGCTCCCCCGGGGGCTGGAACGCAGGTTGATGCTAATTCGTTTCTTCCCCGCGTTCCAGGATGCCCATTTAGTCAATGGGAATGCCGTTCAGATCATCGGCAAAGTCAACCCGGACCTCTCAATCAAAGTTCTCAGCTCTCGCGATCTTGGTCCTGGCGTTGGTGAGTCCCCATAATACCGGGAGCTTGTTTTGCCTTTTCTTCAAAGCCCATTGTCTCACTCCTGGGCTGAATGCCCCGGGACTTTGGCCGTTCAGGACTATTTGCGCCGCTCTTCTCAAAGTTCTTTCTGCTCATGACATCCTAATTTCCCAGATCTTGGTCTCTGCGCTGCCGTCGTCGAGGCGACTCACCGACACAAGGATATTTTTGTTTCCGATGCCTGAGCATGCCCAAACGACTCGATCGGCGACCAAGAAGAGAGCCTCGGATTTGATTTCTCCGCGGACCGCCGGGCTCTTCGTCACCCTTATCCAGGTTGAGATGCCCTCCATCTGATTGGGATGGGCATGACATCAGTGGGTGGCCTGTTGGCAACGGAGGCCTGACGCGATTTAAAATGCTCATGCGTATTCAGCGTCTCAGAGGTTGAACTCGCGGTTTCTCCTCGGGCTTGAGGTGTCTATAGTGGCTTCGGTCCTGCCACACGTCCGTCCTCTCTATGTCGCACCCCTGCCGTCGCCAATCAACATCACGTACGCGTGGCCATCACCTCATTAAGCCGCAAACCCAGGGCGCCGAGCCTGCATTGCTTGTCACCCCAGGGCAGATGAAGGGCTCGATTTGGTAATTGCCTCTCCTTCTAGCCTCATGTACGAAGTATTCCCCTGCAAATACCAAGCGTTCATTTCAAGTTGCCAGGACCGTACAGTAAACCTGCCATGATCGCCAAGTTGTGCGCAAGCGGCTAGAGCGCAGCAGCCGTTTCGGCGCTGCATTAGCTACAACGTGATTCGCGACGAACAAAGCGCACCCTACTATGTCCCTGAATTGTGGTTATTGATTCCGCAACAGATCTGATGGATGCCACGAGCAGGCATGTCAAGTCACCACCCTGTCGCCCTCTGACTGGCCACATCTCATCTTGGCAGCCTTTCCCGGTGCATCGAGGCCCTTGAGGGCCGAGTCTCCGATAACAACGCGATAGCAGCACCACATTGGGACGAAGCTGGGGTTAAGAAACGGGACAGGGTCGAACCGATGCACCCAACTCGTCACTTGTCTTGGAGGCCAAGGCCGCTTTCGATGCCCTAGACGATTCTCTAAAAAGTCGCCTTGTCACAATCCAGCAAGTGACCTATTATGATCTCCTCTGACCTAGGGGCAAGGTCATGGCCTTATCTGGCCCCCGTCTACTGGCTTGCCGGGCGACGGGACGGGACGGCCGCAACGATGTTGTGACGGTCTATCATTGACGAGCCAAAGTAAATGGACGCATTTCATGTGCGCCCCTGACTGGCCACCCACCATCAACCGCAGCCACCCCATTCAAGTTCTTAGGTCCTGGACGTATGAAACGGTTCCAACCCTTTGCTCAGCCCTCAGCTCACTGGGTAGCTTATCCTGGACAGGTCCTCTGGACGGATAACCAACACGTCGCCCAGCAGCTGTCTCCAGCGAGCGCGGGCAACCTTTCCCGATCTTTTCTCGGATCAATGACTCATTGTCTACTTCCGTATCCTCTTGGATGTGGGGACACAGAATATTGCTCATCAATGCAGCAGTTCGCAGATCGAGGTTAGATTTGACAACTTGCATATGAACTCGCAAGTCGACGTCACTCACCTCGTCATTAGAACAATGGTCCGAGAGATCCCAAATAATGCCTTCCCCACTGGGCAACAAAGCCGCTGGAATCCCCATGCACACGAGCTCTGCTCGTTCGATTAGAGGGGGATTTGTGAAATGACGCGCATATGGAGACCACCAAAATCTCTACCGCCTCGGTCACGGAGCACAAACGACTTGGTCCAACAGTGGGCTCCGGTCTATGCAGCATTCGCCAGTAGACGCTGGCCGAGACTTCCACCGCAGAAGCTCCAGGAAACAAGCCGAATAGAGACTGCAGCTCACCATACGCCATGGCTGACTTGACCAATTCTGGCTTTCACCTTCATCCGCACACCTTGATGTTGAGGCTTAACCAACCTTGAAGATTCGGCGATGCTTACCTTCCAAAATACATGCACGACGTCGCGTCATTTCCTTTTTGCCTCACCGATCAACAACGATGATCATGGCCGCTTCAAGCGATGCAAGATGAATTTCATGGACGCAGTTGGTGTTCCCTTGTCGCTCGGCGATAGCTATTGGACGAACCGCGTCGCGAGCCGTTGCGCCAGTAACGTTGGCGTGATGATCCTCAACGATGCGTCCCTTGCTTCTTTCAGCAATCTCCGCCGGTTCTGTCCTGTGAGAGGTGGGCAGCTTCGTCCGGCACGACATTTATTTCAGATGCCCCTCGTGGCGTTGTGCCTCGTACGTCATCCTTGTAATACAACCAGACACGTCGAATAGACGCTCTCGAGTCTCACGTGGCTGTTGCTGGCTAGATGATCAGTTCCTTGTCTGCTCTTAGTCCGCTGCCTGAGTATCTCCGCATCGCCAACAAACCCTGGATCCCTTGCTGTATGGTGCCCGACTGCCGGGAGGCTAGCTTCTCCAGCTTCCCCTTGCAGTCGTGCGTCATGTTGTCGGTGCTTGCGCGGCGGATGCGAAGCTGCCCGACATGGGATATAAGCAGCGAGTCCCCGTTGCCGTCCCAGAGCGGAGATAGAGGTGATGATCAAACCGCGGATCCGAACCGAGTAATGTGTGTGTTCCCATCCGTGTGAGAAAATACGATGACGGGGATGCCTGCTCTGTATCCATCAACCGCTCACCGCTCGCCTGCAGCGTTCAAATTTCATGTACTGTGTTATTTTGCCGGCTGTCCTAATTCTGTACCCTCCAAGTACAGCTCATTCGACGACAATCAAGCAAGACTTTCACATCGCTGGACTGCATCATATCGTTTGATCCAGTACCAGGGTGCTCTTAAACAACAGCATGAACGACATTCGGTACTCATACACGCGCCCCGAAAAAAAAACGCCCCCCCTCTCACCAAAGATCACCTACCCTGTACTGGCCACCGCCATAGAAATCCGCTGACATTAGGTGAGAAAAGGGGGGGTTGAAGATGGTTTGAGGGGTCGACACTGGCGTGATCGTCGCGGACGCATGGACAAATGGCGACCTGGGCCGTCTTTTTGAGAGCTAAAGTCTGGCGGCATGCTGCCATGAAGACATGAGTTGACACAATCACAGGGACCGAACCCCGTCTTATAAGATCCGGACCAAGCTACTGGAGATGCTCACTGACGCGACTGAAAGCATCATCAAAGGCCTTGCCTCGTTAGCTGATTACACTGCGCCAATTATTGACAGCAGTATTAATGAGGGCAATCATCTAACAAACGGGAAACCATTCGATCGGTTCGCCAACAATGCCGTTACCCCTTTGCAGACAGCGTCATGTAAGCCCAGTCTCGGCCGACCGAACCGACTGAACCAGTTCGGACCACGGAACATCACATTCCTTTGAGGAGCATCGATTGAGAGTTGCCCGAGGAGCTCAAATGCCGCTTCCGTATTGACCCCAACACGCTCCAACTCGCTTACCGCACCAGACTTGGCAAACCTGAGCGGAGTTGATGCCGCCTCGATTAACATCAAGCCAAGAAAAGTGACAATCGATAGCCGAATGCACTCCTGAACAGGTTGATCGTTCTCACGAATCCAAGAGCCCCCCCGGACGGCAGGGTTCCAACCGGCTGGCTTGGGGCTCTCCAGAACACGAAAGGGCACACGCTATATCGGTCTGAACCGACAGGGTTTCAACGAGAAATGCTTCGTAGATGGGGTGTTGCGTCAACACGATTGGGAGTACCGGGGGGTTTGACTCTAATCAAGTTCGCCAAGACCGATTCCGGAGCCGACAAGACGTCAGTTGCTGAATGGATCTGCGCCTAATAACAGTGTGAGGCGATGTTGTGCGTGCAGGATCGTGATACAAGATAAAGAGTTATGAGGAAATCGGAAAGCTTGAATGCAACACTGGGGAGACGAAATATTGGGCGAACACGGCGATTGTAATAGCTGGTGAAGCCGCGGCTTTCGCTATACTATGCCCGGGATTTCTGCGATCAAAGAATGGAAGGGACGCGCTGACCGGGTCAGTCTTCTTGATACACTGTTATCAGGTCATTCCCGGAGCAGTGCCCTATCCGGTGTACTCGGTCATGGTCCACGTAGTTGAGCAATCACGAGCTTTTTCTACGAGTTCAGCCCGCCTGATCAACTATTACGTCAACGTCGTCGACCACGATATGGCAAGTGAAGACGTGCAACGACGGAGCCAATAATAAAATACGGAGTGCGGTGGATGAAGGCATCTGACATTCGAGGGGAGGATACATGCGAATACCCAAGAATATACCATCGCAGGTTGTCAATGACCCTTGAAACCACTGTCGACAGTGTCTTTAACATCTTGACGAAAGAGCGAGATCACGGACAGCGGCTGTTTATCATGACATCTTGATGGTATACTAATCACATTTTGTGCCACCATTTCCTATGTACAAACTTGACTATATACGCAGCATCCTCATCATTCATCGTGACGGCGTAACCACTTTTGGCCATGGGTCATTTTCTACTTCATGTTCTGAAGCAGGTACTTGAAGCCGGCAAAGGCCTCCTCGCCGCTGGGCACAATCTGGTCCGGGGGCAGGACGAAGCCGTAGCGGCCCGTGTCGCGCAGCTCCGAGGTGAAGGAGTAGTCGGCCTTGACGACGTCGTTTGTATAGTCGACGCTGCTGCCGGACGCCTGGTAGATGGTGGAGCAGATGGGCCCGTAGTTGAAGTTTGTGCCGTGGACCTCGCGGATGGCGTTGGCGGCGCCGCCGGCCAGCGACTGGTACTCGTCGTTGTTGGGAGGGAGCTCGTCGCAGGACCAGCCGTAGGCTGTGAGTTGAGTCAAGAGTCAGTCGGGATATTCGAACATCAACCTTGGCAGACGACAGGGTGTGTCGGTCGTTGGACGGAGGGATCGAGACTTACGCGTCATGAAGAGCTGAGAGTACGAGTGGTAGTCAATATAGAGCTTGAGGCCCTGGGAAGACTTGGTCTGCTTGAGAAAGTCGCTGAGGGACTTGGTCTCGGGGGCATCGCCGCCCTCCTCGCCGCGGTACGTCTCGGCGCACGGGTTGGACGAGGCTCCGGGGCCGTCCCAGTGCCACGGCCAGTTGCGGTTGATGTCGCGGCCCATGCAGCTGGCGCCGTTGTTGCGCTGGCGGTTCTTGCGCCACATGCGGTTGCCGTTCTGGGTGTACTTGAAGCCTAGACAGGTGTTAATGAGCGTCCGTTGGACAGGATGGAAAGCTGGGAGTCGGGCAGATGGGCTTACCGTCGGGGTTGACAATGGGAAACATGTAGAAGTCGTACTTGTCGACGTAGCCGCGAATCTCTGGGTTGTTCTGGTAGCCGTCGAGGAGGGAATAGGTAAAGAACTCGACAACCTGCGGCCGAGTGTGAGTTGATGCTCCTCGAGTCCGTCATGGAGCAGCAAAACATACCTTGGACGAGATCCACTCTCGCGCGTGGACGTTGCCGTGGATCACAACGGCGGGTTTCTGGTTCTTGCCCGAGCTTCCGTAAAAGTGAATGCCAGTAATGGCGTTTCCTTCGACAGAGTTGCCCGACGTGACCATCTCGGCGTTGTTGGGGAACTTTGCCTGGAGAGCCTGGAGCCACCTCAGATGGTCCTCGTACGCGTGATACGAGTTGAACCAAGTGTCGTTGGCCGAGCCATCTGATGGCAAGCACCTCGTCAGCACCACTCCATGGGATAGCGTCAACGACACGAACCGGCATAGATCTCGTAGGCGGTCTCGGCGGCAATGGCCTTGCCGAGGTCCTCGTGCATGGTGATGAGCTCGAGGCCCTGCATCTCGCGATGGAAGGCGTCGAGCTGGCCGGGCGGCACCTGGATGTCGGCAAAGGCGCCCTTGCGCGAGGCCGGCTGCCAGAAGCTCAGGCCGAGCTTCTCGACGACGTCGTTGACGTGGCTCGTCTGCGTGCGCACCGGGACCCTAAAGACCTTGTATCCGTCATACGAGATGCGTGTCGGCGTCGGCATCACGGCCGCCAGGGCGGCGGCCAGCAGCGACGACAGGACGGTAAACGACTTCATGTCGGCTCACGGGATGGACAGCAACGCTTTGGATAGAGTCTTGTATACCGCTTCGCAGAAGAGGAGCAGAGTCACGGAGAGAAGCGTTCGACCGTCTTGTCGATCCGCGAGCCTCTCTTTTGTACTCGCCGTCGTTTGCCCCCGAACACCACCATGATGTTCCAAGCACCACTCGGACATGCAGCACAGGTCGTCCATGGCGCCATCTGCGCAACCGAGGGTGACAGGCCGGCAGAGTAGCACACGTTGCACGCTCCGAGGGCCAAACGCCCAGGCTATGGCCGGGTTGAGCAGGTCGGCCGAGTCTGCTCACTCATGATTGGCGAGACCTTCCCCTTCAGGACAGATTCGCGGCGGCGGCTCGCAGCGCGTCCAGAGGCGTCAAGGTAACGACGGTGAGAAGAGCGACCATCAGAACAAGGCCCGGTCCGTTGCCGGCGGGCGCATTGCCGGCTCGAGGTTGCCGGCTCGAGGCCGGTTCGCGACTCCTTTCAAGCCACGCGGGATCCTGCCTTGGCCCCAAAGCAGAAGCTGTGACGCCGACGCATTGCTATATCATCAATTCACCATCCAGGGGCGTCCACTGGCCTTCGCCATGAGATGGAATGGGCGGCTCCCCCGCACCGGCATCTCGAGGGCAGATGCCGATCGCCGGGCCGTGATTCGAACAGCCGGGGCATCACATTGACCTGCCGGATCGAGAGCTAGGTTCATTGCCGAGATAAGCATCACTCTCGCCGAGTCGTATTTGCGAGAAAAAGCGACCGCTCACGTCGCGCCGCAGGCTGGCGAGTAGCGACCCGGCATCCAAGTCCGGGGTCATGACGGCCGCCACTCGAGCATGCAACGGACCCCAGGACTGGCCACGAGGCGAGGCGAGGCTCGCTGCGCTAGTTGCTAGCTTCTGGAACGACCTGCCAAGCGGGTTATCGAGCTTCCACATTGTCGGGCGCCATCTGCCAGGCCCTCAGGCCCTCGAGCCCGCGCCCGAACGGCTCCGTCCTCACCATGGCCGCCGCGTCCCTGCGCAGGTCCGCCGTGGTGCCCTTGGCGCCGCCGTGTCGTGGCGGACGAGGCCGCTCTCGGCCAGCTTCCACACGGCGCCGCCCCCTTGGGAGTGCCCGGCGCTCATCCACTCGCGCGTGAGGGCGTGGCCGAAGACGTTCCGCGCCGCGACGGCCGAGTAGTAGACGTCGGCCGCGTGCGTGCGGAAGCTGCCGTACTTGTGCAGCGTGTGGTCGTTGCCCAGCCCGGCGTAGTCGGTGGCCACGACGGCGTAGCCCCGGCTCACGAGCGGCTGCCAGGTGCCGTAGTCGAACAGGCCCGGTCCGTTGGACGGCGCGCAGCCCCGGAAGAGGCCCGACGTCCCGTGTGCCCAGGCCACGAGCCGGAATCTCTTCTGTCCCATCGTCGTCGAGGAGTTGTCGTGACCACTTTGACCCGTCACCGCAGAGGGAAACGCGATAAAGGCCGTCGCCGGTACCAGAGATCCGTCCAAGTCCACCGTCGTGTACTGGAACCGCCATGCCTTGGTCCCCTTCTTGAATGTTCGCTGCGTCGCGTCCATGGCCTCGAGCTTCAATATGTTGCCGGGCCGGCTGTTGGTCAAGTTGTCGGCCGAGGCGTAAAAGTCAAAGTCGAAGTCGTCGCCAAACATGAGTCGATCAATCTTGCTGCCGGCGGCCACTGCCTCTTGACACTGCCTGCCGCACGCGTACGCCAGGGCCAGGTCGGTCGATATGTCAAAGTTGGCGGCTCGGTATGCCGATGCGGCGGCGGCGAGCGCGCAGAGGGCCAGTCGCGGCCGCATGATGCCCGTTGATGCTATACTCCCCGGTCTGATGTCTCTCGGGAGTCTATATCCAAGGCCGTTGGTTGGACGCGAGTATGCGAGGTAGCGAGGCTCTCGTAGTCATACAATCGTCGAGTAATGGTTGCACACTGCCGTCTGACTGGGCTCCTCACCAAACTGGGCAAAAGCCGCTGCTACTTGCTGAGTTCCGTCGACTCTACTAAACACAAAGCCATGGATGCAAGGAAACGAAGCTTTGCAACTACCGTAGGCGCGTGAACAAAGTCAAAGGCCCATCATCTTTACCAACCGGACAATGGGTGAGCTCGACTCAGTCCCCCGTCTCGTCTGACAGGAAGTGACTCGACCGGGTAATCTCGCAATCAAAACATGTCCACGATCTCCGAAGCACCGACACCTCGACTTGTCCCGTTGGAATTCTCACATTCACGAGAGCTTCCTATTGGAATGGCTCCCCGGCGTCGGCATGTAGTCCCGTCCTGAAATCAATGACACTATATATATGCACGCACAACCCTTGTTGGGGAAACACCCAACATTCAACTCATGTCTGGATATAAAAGGGTTTGTGTGGTCCTTTGGCAAATGGCCCCTGAAGTAATGGCCGCCCAGCAAGCCGTCAAGAGCTTCAACACGAGTACGAGATGTCATGAAAGATCAAAGGAGCATCTGCTATTGCCAAGGGCGCCGAGGACACTCGTCAACTCGTGAACCATGAACCCGTCAACAGCACCAGTGCAGCAGACTTCGACACTCCTTCACCTAATCCGCGTATTCTATTATCATGATTTTGACATCTATACTCCATCCAGTCAATAATCTTGGGCGTCACAGGACCTGTTGTAAATGCTGCTATCGACCCTCTTCCTCTCCTTCAACCCACTGCAACGACTCGTCCTCCATCAGCAACAACTCTTCTGCCGCCGCCCAAACCTTCTCAGCTCTCTCCATGACTGCCCTATCCGTCTGCATGGCACAGCTTCCGGCAGGGCTCCACGCCCCGTCTCCTCCAGTCGCGCACTCTTCTGCTGCGCATTGCGTGTCTGACACTGCCTCATCATTCGCGTTGCAGTCCACAAGCGGAGATGCTTTAGGCGTCACCTCTTGCAATTTGCTCTGGTCAATGGCCTCGTCAGCCCCGACGGGTGCCTTCTCGGGAGTCGACATGACTGCCCTGATGCCTCTCAGCCGGGCTGTGAAGCGCTCAAATACTTGCACCCTCCGCTCCGCCGCCTCGGCCCTCCCCTTCCACATGGACAGATCCCTTCTCGCGGTGCGAAGCTGTTCGCTCAGCGTTCCCACCTCCGCATTCTCCTGTGCCTCGAGTTGTCTCCTGAGTTGCGCAACTTCCTCAGCCTTGGCATTCAGGTCTCGTTGCAAGTGTTGGATCTGCGAATACAACACCGTCGTGCCTCTGGGATGAGTGTCAAATTTCAAGGGCAAAAGGTCAGCCAGGTGTATCGCGTCCGCGCCCTGCCGGCTCTGCGGCGGTGTCGACATTGGCCGCGAGAAGTTCAGGTGATGCGCGACAGGGGGCTGCTCTCGATACGGAACCATGGTGCCCAGGCTTGGAAAGTATTTGAGCGTGTCGTCTGCATTCCGTCCCATTGTATCAGAGGTCAGCATCGGCGTTGACATCATCGCCCCAACGGCGCGGGCCTCGAGCTCCTGTGAGCCATCGTCAGATTCCGTTTGTGTGCCTGTCGACAGCTGACCACATCGGCATCCCGGAGCAACAGGTTCATGGCCAGGGTCTGCTCCCCCAACACTCTCAATTTTGACCGGAGACATCGGTCGACTTCGAATTGGCCCGTGTAGCTTAAACAAGGCGGCCATGGCCTTGACCGATGCTCGCTTGCTCGGGCCCTCGGAGCTGCTCGACTCCGAAGGGGACTGGACATGAACCCGGATCGACTCTCCCAGCTGGCCATGCGACTTGGCTATCCGGGGCTGACGATTGGGAAATATCTTATCACTCGACGCGTACTGTCGAACTCTTCTATGCCAGCGACGGTCGGGGGAGGCGTGGCTGCTCTGGGGGCGACTCTGCAGGTCCTTGGCCGCGTAGAAACGGTCAGGAGTGCGGCTCATGGAGCCTCTATGCACCGGATCAGTGGGCGCATCATTTCCGATCCTCGAGCCATCGTAGATATTCTTGAGTTGCGTCTCGACGCGACTAGTTGGGCTGACGCCATCTTGCTCCTCGGCCTCGGACTCGACCGGCTTTGCTTCAATTGCCCGTCGCGCGGCGTCGTGCGCATTTCCGTATTCCGATGGACTCGTCGCAGGCCTGAGTAGGTTTCTCACGCGGTGAAGCGCGCTCTCTCGGAGAGGAGACAGCGCAGTACCTGGTCGAGACGCCTGTTTACCCTTGGGGCTCAAATAACTGTTTTCAAGCTCCATTCGGTCGCATCGAGGTGAGTAGTATGGGAGCGAAGACTCATCAGACCCGTCGTACGAACCGAGGTTGTGTGACACGGCGTCCGTTTGCCCCTGTCCCTGCGCGCTCCCCGGTCCTATGGAACGAGGCACATGAGATGGTTCGGTCAAGTCTTGGACAGTGTACGACATGACTGTTTCCGTCGCATCTGAGCCATCCTCTCCGCGTCCGGGTCTGGGTCTCGAGGAAACCCGGGGCGGCACGCTCTCCAAGTTAACTTGTGAGCCACCTTCACCACTGCGTAGTTTCTGCAAGGGATTGCGAGTCTCTTGCTCAGCGTGACCAGCTTGCTTGCTCGTTTGCGGCGCATGCAGAACCTCAGTCAAGGTCCGCTTTGGCGTTTCTTCGTCGGGCATCTCAAAGGTCGTGTCTGGCTCACAATCGTCATCGCGTGCATCTACTTTGCGCTTGCACGGCTCGTCTTCTGTTGAACTCTCCTCCCACGTCGGGCTGAGCGTCATGTAGCTCATCTTTGGAAGCAGCTTATGAGAGACTGCCGACCTGATGGACATGGACCCCCGTCTCTTTGGCCTCGGTGTCGGAGTCCCTGGCTCTGGGCTGCTCTGACGATCATACTGGTCTTGTGCCTGCCCCTCTGTGGCATCTGGATTCTGAGCCTTCTTCATTGAGGATGCCTTTGCTGTGTTGGGACGTGTGGGAGTCTGATGATGAAAGGTCGACGACGCATCCCTGCGATTGTGGGCGCCAAGCGATTTCATCTGGCGCACAATGTCACGCCAATTCGCAATGAGCATCTCGGCGATGGTGTTGGCCACGAGGATCTTGTCGACGATGGGTGGTCCGGCCCCGTCAATGTCTGGAACGGTCTTGCGGCGGTCGCGACGGAGCCTTGGAGGGCTCAGCGGGAAAAGCAGCATGCCAGAGGTGGGAGCCGCCAGTTGCATGGTGTATTGATCCAGCAGGTCGCCCATGAGCAGAGGGCCAAAGATGATTCCCAGGGCGTGGTAGCCCATCAAGTCGCCCGTCGGAAGCGGTCTACTATCGTCGTCTTCTCGGGGCGTCACCTCTGCAACCCGCCCAATCAGACTCAGGAGACCAATCACGGCGCATATGAGCTCCCGGCGGAATTGCGACTTGACGGTGCCAATGGCGAGAGCAATGAGCCGAGCGCGCACCTTGGTCTGCTTGGTCCGTGGAAATTCGGGCTCGCCATTGAGCTGCGACTGGATCGCGACGAGAGCGTCAAAGAGAGCAAGAGATCCAAGTATCCCTCCTGGTAAAACAGACAAGAGCCTCTTGAATGTCGAGGCGACGTCGTGGACAGAGCAGGCGATGTGCGGCGGCAAGCTGGCGCAACGGACTGTACTGGTGATGTCGTCGCCGCCCGCATCCGAGTAGCAGTAGTGGTCAAAGAGAGCGCTCACGACCTTGAGCGAGCCTGGTACTCGAAAGATGCCGCGGGTTGTGGCGTTTTGGGCGAGGTACTGCGCCGTCGCGCGTAGGCATGTAGGCAGGACGAGAGAACAAGGGGCGTAGTCTTGCGGCAGATAGAGCATGCTCTTGCCGCTGAGGCGAACCATTTCCTGGATACACACAACCTTGGGGGCATCACGCCGAGAGCGAATCATGTGCGCGAGGTCCGAGACGCTCTTGCGGTGAACAAGCTGGTGCTGAAGATGCACGGCGAGGCCCGAAGAGGCGTGATGGGCATGAGGATGATGGGAATGCAACAGCCGGTGAAGCCATCCTCTCTTCTCGGGACAAGCAGGCAGGTCGCCCTACGGTTCATTAGCTCAAGCAGAGATTCGACATCGTGTCAGCCTTGTATAATTACCTGCTGCTCGGCAGTAAAGTCGTCGATGAACAGCAGACGCACCCCGTGCTAGACTTGATGTTAGCCGCCAGGCCTCAGCACCGAGATGGCTGTCGGAATCGCCTGGACAGTGTTATGGAGTGGGCATCTACCTTTTTCGCGAGCCGGTTGTACTCGTGGACGAAGACGGACCGGTCCTCGACCTCGTCCGTGTCGCTCAACAGGCCCAGCTCTCCGCTGCTCGTCGTCCACGTGCCGCTGGTGCGGACTTGCGACGCTTGGGCCATGAGGCTGTGGAGGCTCGCGCTCGGCGGGAACGCGAGCGAGACGGAGCTCGCCGACGTCGGCAGCCCTCGGTGAGGCGCGGCATTGGGGACGCGGAGGTGCTGCGACGACTTGGACCCGGACAGGCGCGTTGTGCGACCCATGAGACGGCGATGTCGTTTGTCGGCGACGGTGGGTGTGTTGCTTGGCAAGGAGTTCTCGTTCGGCAGGTCTGCTGCTCAAAAAAGATGGCATAAGTCTGCAATCAACGACGGGCAGAACGCGACTTGAATCATCGTTGGCCGAGCCGGCGCGTCCCCAGCCCGCCTTGATGCCAGAGGACCCCGTGGGCCGGCCTGCTGAATGAAGCGTCGTGGTTTCCTTGCCACGGGCCAGGCAGGCTGGTGATCTGGGCACTTGCTGTGATTCTCGACAAGAGGCGCGGTCAAGAGCTACGGGCACGTCGCTGTGGCCAGGCGCGGATGCCGCTTCTCATCGTCGATTCGTCCGTCGCTTTGGCAGGGGTCGTGCCAACGGAAAGAAAACGTGCGTCGCAGCCGCAGCCGTTTCCGAACAGCACCTGCTCCGTGTCAGAGGGACGAAGCAGTGGATTTCGGCAACACAGACGGCTGTCCCTACTTGTTCACTGGAAAGGGGGGTTTGTCATTGAGTCGGCAGTCCCTGAATGTCGGCTGCGAGTCCTGTTTTCCGGCTCCAAGTCCACCACACACATGCCCATGTCTCCATCCTCGCTTGCCTTGAGGGTCCCCGAGCTCTCGTCAAGGGCGTCCCCCCTGCTCGAGAGAGACTCGGGAGGAACCGAAACCATGGCCCCTCCCATAATGGGGCCACATGCTATATGCCAAGACGCTCATTTTATCGTGCCAAATGCAAATCCCAAGACGCCTACGTACCATTTGCCACAGCCAGTCCAACCTCCCAAAGCCCGCTTTGCCGCCGGTTCGAACCAAGATCCATTGCTATGTGAGTGACAGTCGTAAAATCTCATGCTCCAATTTCATCGCTTCGTTATCGAGTCGTCGCGTCATCCTCGCCGTAGAGGAGCACGTATTTGAGAATATCCGAGAGTGAGATTACGCCCTTGAGTTTGTTTTCGTCATCTACGACAATAAATCGGTGCACGCGGCTCTTTCGTATCGCATCGAAGATGGAGTCTAGTCGGTCGCCTGCAGAGCACGTGTAGATGCCCGGGCTGTCGTCGGGTCGCCTGCAGAGCGCCTCGCCCACCGACCCATCAAGCTCCTCGTATGCGCCGCCCTTGATGCAGGGAATGACATCGACTGCCTCAAAGGCGTTCAAGACGCGGTTCTCGCCATCGACAATGGGTATGCAGCTAATGTTGCGATCCACCATGAGGTGAATGGCGTCCAAGACGGTGCTGTTCATGCGCGCAGTCGCTAGCTTCGTGTACGTGCCGAGACCAACGTCGCGCACGCTCTTCTTGAGGAGGACCGTATTGTGCTCGTTGTTGACGGCGATAAACTTGAGGATACGGTACTGGGTGATGACGGAAATGACCGTCTCCCTGCCGGTTTCGTCGTCGACATCGACTAGAGGGATTCGTCGCGCGCGGGTCTTGAGCATGCGCCTGCAGGCTTCGTACAAGGGTCGGGAAGGGTGAACGGAGACGGTTTCGATCGGAATCGCGCCAATGGCCTTTTCGATATCTGCGGACCAAACACATTGTCAATCGACTTGGCCATTTGCCGCGGCAGTAGCTTGTGCAACGCACCTCGAAGACTGCTCAAGCGAAACTGATCGAGTTTGCTCATTTCATCGGGAAATTGGCAGTAGTATTGAATGACATTGATGAAGTCTGTGGCTGTCAAGATGCCGGCAAAGCGCGACGTCTTGGAGTCCCAGAGCGGCGCCGACACGATGGCTTTGGAAGGCGAGTTAGCGGAAAGAGTCTCGTGTTTAGGGACAAGGGGGCACACCATTCTGTATCAATATGTTGAGGCTCTTCTTGATGAGCAGGTCGGTGTCGAGGACAATGAGACGAAACGACATCGGCAGGACGTCGTAGCTGGTGCGTACTTTGAGGAAATCGCGAATCGCTCTCTGCAGTGGTCCAAGACGGTCAGCTCAGCCTATGCCAACCACGGCTCTGGGACGGGCGGGATACAGACCAAGCCTTGGCGCTGCTCCTTGTCGAGAGGGCTGGGAGGGGGAGCCTCGGCTGGGTGGGCGGAGGTGGCCATGGCGGAAGAGCCGGCCGGTGTCTTGAAGCGCAGATAGGACGAAGGGGCGACGAAGCGCGGGACTCGCAGGTTGGCCGGTTGCTCGCCGCGTCCGTGGGTGTTTGGGCTCGCTGGGGGCGGCGCGGCGTGTGACGAGGTGGTGGCTGTTGCGGCCGGGATGGATGGGGCTTTGGCAGAGTCGCCGACTTTGCGGTCCGAGTCGTCGCTGGCGTCGGGCACGGGAGGCTGGACGGTTGGCGGAGCGGGAGTTGGGCGCGATGCTGGATCAGAGCCGAAAGCGGCCGCCCGCCCACGGCCAACAGCAGCACCCTCGCCAAGTCCAGGAGCGGCGCCCGGGCCAACCGCATCGCGAGCACCAGCGGCAGCATCCTCGGCAGCAGGGACAGCAGCAGCCGCAGCCGCAGCCGCGGACGGGCTGGCCCCTAGCATTGGCTCACGAGACTCCTGGAGAGGGTCGGCATTGGCGCGGGCGGGGTGGGCGCTAGGAGGCGCGGCAGAGGATTGCTTGTCGTCCATTCGGGACCGTCTTTGCGACGAGGGCTGGCTTGATTCGCTCCGTCCCACGCAGCCTCGCTTCGCCAGGCGTCCGTGGTGGTTGCTGTGTTGCCAGAATTTTTTTTTCCGTCCCGACGGCTGACGCAGGCTGGGGAGCGGAGGGGAGGGGTCGAGTCGAGTGCTGGATGCCCGGATCAATGTGCTCGAACGGATGAGGGGAGGCGAGGGGGAATCACACGAGATGGCGGGGACGCATTTGGTGAGATGGAGAAGGACAAGGCCGCGGCCCGGCGTATTGGTACAGCCACAAGGCGCCCGTTTTCGCCCCGTCAGTGCGTACCGAGACCATGGCCAGCCATCCGGAGCCGGACGTTTGCCTGCCTCAGGCTCTCCGACTGCCTACGTAGGTACGTTAGGTAAGGTTATCGCTTTCGGTGCATCTGCGCAATTCTTTAAAGCAAGCTTGTCTCTTGTCCGCACTTGAGCCGATCCAAGTTGCTCGCGTCGCCTTGCAGAGAGCCCAGATTTGGTGACGAGTCTAGGGTAGCAGTCGAGGCAATAAACGTCTGGTCATGATGCCTCCTCACGTCCTTCGGGCAAATTGTCCGGGCTGACGCGTCATTTCACCACCAGATAAGATGGTTTTCAGCCAATGTTTGGCTTCAAGGCGCACGCGTATTACAGGCACAGTCCTCCCCCAGACCAAGGTGCCCCGGCAGCTGCAGCAAGCATCCGTCTCACTCGATGGAGTCACAGGAAGCCATGGCCATCCGCCAGGCCCCGTTCGGGCTTGCTGCAGCAGCATTAGAGCTCTGGGGCCTTTCCTCAGCCGACATGCAGCTTGGCCGCGCAGAGCAGACGCAGCCATGTGCCCACGACGCAGGAGGCTGCCGGCACGCACGCGTCCATGGCCCTCGAACGGCGGAGAGGACGATGGTCGAGGATGGGATGGAACTTGGAAGCTTCGGTCGCATCCATCCATCTCCTGCCCTGCGTCACCAGTTTCTTCCGGCTGGTCTCCCTGTCACATGGCATGCCGTCGACGAACGAATGACTGCTTTATTGGGGTCTCCATGTCTCACTGCTCACACCCTCTGGCGCCGAGGGACGAGCACAAAGCAGAGACGGACGCGGCTATTTGTTCGGCACGGGGACAGGGCGTTGCCGGCCTGGCTGAATGTGCATCTTTGTCCCGTAAGTCGAGTTACAGTGCCTGTATGAACGAATGTCCATGTTTCGCGCAGCATTCCGTCACCAAGCAACGGCGGGCTTGGCCCTGGGCTGCGAGGGGACAGCGTGGTATCACGACGACAATATCGACGGGCCCACTGCTTCTATTGCATGATGCTGCAACGGCGCCCCTTTTTGAACGAATAGGTTACAAGAGTGGGCAGAATCGACGTGTATCGTCTGGTCAGGAGCGCCGCATGCCCCGTCAACTGTCACGGCATCAAGGGGACAAAAGCCACGGCCGCGACTCGGTGCGTCATTGAATGAGGCGTCTAGGTAAGGTAGCACTACCTAGCCGGCTTCGGACTGGTAGGTACCTACACGCCATGTGCTGCACCGAATTCGCACCTTGATGCGAGGCCTTTTCGCTCTCATGTCAAAAAGCATCGCGCAATAGAGGCATCAAATCCTTGCTTGACATTGATCATCCGTCCTTACTTTGGCATCATGGACAGCTCGCTTGCGATGGCCGAGGGTCGGCTCGAGATACCTACTGTGCGGCTCCATCAGTGACACACCCAAGTTAGAGCCTTCAACTGCGAGGCGCCACTGCAGAAATTGTATGCGCCTCGTCTGCTTTACACAGGCACGCGCGCACCTAGGAAACATGTCGCACAGGATAAGTCCGTGACAAAGGACACCCTTGCAGCCTCTTCAATTTTGGCATGAGGCTTGCCATCAGTGTCTCGAGGGCTGGGTCATGATTGTCCGTCCAGAAAGCAGCTTCCGGCTAGCGAGGTTCTCGCCCGGGCCGGTACCGGTACCTCGCCGGCTGCTGCCTTGGAGTTTATCTTCCCTATCGGTCCTCGGCGTCGCGTCCTGCTCTTTGCCCTCCAGATACTCTAAAAAAGCCCAACCGAGAACCATGTTGCATGCACCGATATAAGTACAAAAAGCATGCGGCCGCAGCAAAAGCCTCCACTCGGCAGCAAAGAGAGCCACTCCCGGCCGTTGTTGCGTGGACCCTCGAGGTCGAAGCCAGGAACGGACCAGACGGGAGGAGCGGGCAGTTCGCAGCACAGAATGCGGGCTCCACATCCTCGTACCTGTACTCTGTCCTTCCCTCGCTTGTCGCGCTGCCAACCCCAGCAGCAAGGGCAGGCACTTTGTAGCCTGTACCTGCCCCGTGCGGCGCCTGGCCCCGTCACGGCTGGGCAAAGGCCGCAAGCGCTGTAAGGGCACTCGGTACAGCAGCTCTCGGCACGCCTGATAGGTCCTTGCCTCCAGCGCCCAGTGAAGCTCTCTGCGGACCCCCGGCATCCCCATCAGTCCCCATGCCGTTGCCCATGCTTCCCTTGGCCTGAGGTGCGCCATCGCACTCTTTCTAGCCTTGTACTGTACTTCATCTTTCCGGACAGGCCACCACCACATCCATCTCTCAACTCCTCCGTCTCGTCGTCGTCGTCGCCGACCCTCGTCACATCCCTCATCTGCTGCCGCCAGCTCGGCTTCCAGCATCGCCACTTTGGGCCTGCTTGCACACCCTACACTTTTTTTTTGCTCCCCGTCGCTGCCGGCACATGAGCTATACTTGGTCCCGCTGGCTACAGGACCCTCGTCGAAGCTGACGCCCGGCTTGCGGCCTCCCTCACCACGGCGTAGAAAAACAACAATCCCCGCCTCTGCCCAGACATCAGTTGTGATCGAAGAGTCATCTCATTGAGCCTTGAGCCGTCACGGCCATCGTCTCCATCATGGGCATTTGTCAATCGACATGCTGTGGAGGTACGACAACATCCCGACGCGTCGTCCATCTCTTGGCACTTTGCTGACCACAATCTCAGGGCGAGCCCGCGATGGCCTCTACGAGCCCGTCCTCGCCGACAGTGAGCGCGAAGCCGTTGCGGATCTCCTACAATATCTCGAGAACGTGAGCCGTCCTCTGCTCGTGCCCTCTGTTCCACCGACAACGAGGCTGACCCTAACCAGCGCGGCGAGACCGACTTCTTTTCCGGCGAACCTCTGCGCGCCCTTAGTACTCTAGTGTTTTCCGAAAACATTGATCTTCAGCGGAGCGCCAGTCTCACCTTTGCCGAAATCACCGAGAGAGGTACGTTTCGACGGCCCTGCGACTACAGCATCGCACTTTGATACAGACGTCCTCCTTTCGCCCGTCTCCAGGGCAGGCACATCACATGTTTCCACGCGCAGTACTAACTCTTGAAATCAGACGTTCGGGAAGTCGACCGCGACACACTCGAGCCCATTCTATTTCTCCTCCAGAGCCCCGATATCGAGGTCCAAAGGGCTGCCAGCGCTGCCCTGGGCAATCTTGCTGTCAACAGTAGGCTACCCAACCCCGAATGAAGCGGCCAGCTCGGCTTCGTACTAATTTGACGTTTAGCTGAGAACAAGGTTCTGATTGTCCAGCTCGGTGGCCTGACCCCTCTGATTCGGCAAATGCTCTCACCGAATGTCGAGGTTCAGTGCAACGCCGTCGGCTGCATCACGAACCTGGCAACCCATGAGGAAAATAAGGCCAAGATTGCGCGATCTGGAGCTCTCGGCCCGCTCACCCGATTGGCCAAGTCGAGAGACATGCGAGTACAGCGGAATGCGACGGGCGCTCTGCTCAACATGACGCATTCTGGTATGTCGAAGCCCTGGCCTCGTCGACAGCAGCCACTGACCAATCTGCAGACGAGAATCGTCAACAGCTCGTTAACGCCGGCGCGATTCCCGTCCTCGTCCAGCTACTCTCCTCGCCCGACGTCGACGTGCAATACTATTGTACAACCGCCTTGAGCAACATTGCCGTCGATGCCAATAATCGACGGAAGCTCGCCTCGTCCGAACCCAAGCTCGTTCAGTCCCTCGTTAGCCTGATGGACTCGTCGTCTCCCAAGGTTCAATGCCAGGCGGCCCTGGCTCTCCGAAATCTCGCGTCCGACGAAAAATATCAGCTCGACATTGTTCGAGCCAACGGTCTTCACCCCCTTCTACGTCTTCTTCAGTCGTCGTATCTTCCGCTCATCCTGTCTGCCGTCGCATGCATTCGCAACATCTCCATTCATCCCATGAATGAGTCGCCCATTATCGAAGCAAACTTTCTCAAGCCCCTTGTCGACCTGCTTGGATCGACCGACAACGAGGAGATTCAGTGCCACGCCATCTCTACGCTGCGCAACCTGGCTGCCAGCTCCGACCGGAACAAGGCGCTTGTGCTGGACGCAGGCGCGGTGCAAAAGTGCAAGCAGCTGGTGCTGGACGTGCCAGTGACTGTCCAATCCGAGATGACGGCGGCCATTGCCGTTCTCGCGCTGAGCGACGATCTCAAGACGCACCTGCTCAACCTCGGCGTTTGCGACGTCCTGATCCCACTGACCCACTCGCCTAGCATCGAGGTTCAGGGCAACAGTGCCGCCGCACTAGGCAATCTATCATCAAAGGGTGAGCACAAGATGGCCGCAGATTCTCATGAAGCTAGCAGACGCTGACTGAATTGCAGTGGGCGACTACACCATCTTTGTCCAAAACTGGGCCGAGCCCAATGGAGGCATCCACGGATACCTGGGCCGTTTCCTACAATCCGGCGACGCCACCTTTCAACACATAGCCGTCTGGACTCTGCTCCAGCTATTTGAGTCCGAAGACAAGACCCTGATTGGGCTCATTGGCAAGGCCGACGACATCATTGAGCATATCCGAACCATTGCGAGCCGCCAGGTCGAGACGGAGCCCGACTTCGAAGAGGACGAGGGCGAGGTGGTGAATCTGGCGCAGCGATGCCTCGAGCTCCTGGGGCAGAGCATGTCCAAGACCCATATCGAGGGTTAGGCCTGCTGGCCACTTGAGAGCCGCACCTCCCACGAGCCGGGCTCTCCGGCCCCGGTATCGAGGAGAGGAACGAGCAGGCGAAAGTAACGAGGCGGCCGCGGAGGCTGCAGAAGATGGAGAGTTGGGGATGCTACCGCGCATCGAATGCTGGAGGTGATGCGTGATTGCGCGTGACGGTCACTCGTCACGTGTTCGCTCCCTTCTTGCACGTCTCTTTTGTTGACGGGGGAATGTCAGGTGTCGGCTCAACCAGATTGCGCTCACAGAGGGTTCGGCCAACTGTCGATCCTGCAGATTGAGGGAGCTGAAGCAAGCACGACGCCTGAGTTTCTTTAACTGTACAAAGCATTTCTGGCGATTGACGGGTCCAGCATTTGGTGCTTTTGTCGGAGAGTAAGAGCCGCCGATGTGGTTTGGGAGTGGAGGGCATGAAGAGGAGCAGTTGTAATTAGACGACGGTGTTTGCAAGCCCTCGGATGCTATGCTTCATTATACCCAGGAATTATCTTTGCTCATAACGTCGCTGTAGAGAAGAGTGTGCGGTGTCCATGCGTGAGTACTTGTTAGCTATTCATTGGGACGCGATGGAGCCCTTGTCGACTGGATGCAGCCCGTTTTTGATCCAGTGCCTCTCACGCCAGGGGAGGACCTTGGCAACGACTTTGCCCTGGATCAAGGCCAGGGGTATGGGACCAAACATGCGTGAGTCTCTAGAGGCCGTCAAATTGTCGCCGACGATCCAGCAGTGACCTTGGGGGACCTGAGCGGGTGAGCGAGACAGAGACGACTGCGGAACGACGGGCACATTACCTGGATGGTTTGATGGTCACCGGGCTCGCCGGGGGTGCCCATGCAGACGTAGTCGCCCGGCATGCCAATGATGCGCTTGACGCCAGAGAGGGAGGCGAAGATGGGAATCTTGTAGAGGACGAGGTCGCCGACGCCGACGCGGCGGCCGTGGCGGGCCGTCATGTCGGAGACGATCCAGTCGCCGTCGACGTTGAAGGTGGGCAGCATCGAGGGGCCCGAGGCGGCCGAGACCTGGACGAGGTGAGTCTGGACGAGGTGTGCGAGGCAGGTGATTTTGAGGGTGGACAGGGCGAGGCGGAGAGGGTGGCCGAGGAAGTGCTCGAGGATAGTCATGGTGATGATGGAGATGGTGATGAGACTGAAATGTGCGCGAGCGTCGGGATGGTTGGTGTGAGGGGGGGCTTGTGGTCAAGTTTTGCAGACGAGTAAGCGTCAATTATTGCTATTGGACTGAGGGGTTCAATTCAATTGAACGTGTCGTCGTGAGAGACTTGGCATCCATATGGAGTTGAATGAGGCTGTTTGTACAGTATGAGGAACCGAGTTGATGTAGACCAGGCAATTGGTGGCTCGGGATTGGTTGAGGACGCTGCCGACAGTGGAGCTGCGGAAGCTCCCGAGTGACTTTAGATAAAGTATCTTAAGCTATCGCTAACTTGACGCCATGCGCAGAGAGGAGCTCTCGGTACAAGTGAGCAAGTACACGAGCTCCAGAGAGCTGACAACGGTCGTCGGGAAAAATCATTGCCATTTTGCTCCTTTCAACTTTGACACTCGCCTGAGAGATTGTCCGCTGCCCTCGCAACACCACGCTCTTTGCTCTTTGAAACGCCACAGACCAGACCCTACAAACTCGCATTGAATCAATTCGACCATGAAGGGACCGCCAGCGTGCCTGTATAGCGCAACGCGGCGAGCGCTCTACCACGTCTTCGTGTCGCCGCTGGCCACCGTCCCCAATGGCCTCGCTCGAGACATGAACCGCCGAGTCGTCGTCTCTCAGCATACTCAGCAGCGGCACATACAGAGATCTGCTCGACGCCCGCCTTTCTCTCCCTCCCGCGGCTTCGGACCGAGAGGCCCCAGCCGGGGCCGGGACAACGAGGCCGAAGAACAAGACGAAGACGAGGATGACGGCCGGGGCGGAGTCGACAGGCGGTACACGCTGAAGCAGGACATTGATCGGCTCAGGCGCGACCGGATGCCGCAAGACGAGGAGATTACGGACCCCTTCATCATGGTCATCGACAAGGGCGCGCCCGAGGGCCCGCTGCGGACGCAATTCGTGCTGTCCAAGCTGACGGCCGACGAGACGCTGCGGATGCTGCAGCCATACGTGCCGGCGAAGTACGGGCCGGACCCCGACGCGTACGCGCTGTGCAAGATCTACAACCGGCGCGAGGAGTACCAGCGGCAGCAGGAGGTCAAGGCGGCGCGGCGCAAGCTGGCGGCGAGGCCGGCGTGGATCAGCAACGAGGGCGGGACGAGCGAGGGCGTCGTGGCGAGCGCCGTGGTAGCGGGCGTCCGCGGCAAGGGCAAGACCAAGGAGCTCGACGTGTCGTGGGCCATTGGCCCGCACGACCTGGCCATCAAGATGCGGCAGATGGGGCGCTTCGTGCAGCGCGGCATGCGCGTCGAGCTGACGGTCGAGCGCAAGCGCGGCGGGCGCCCGACCACTGAGGAGGAGGCGGCGGCGCTGCTGAGGAGCATCCGCGAGCACGTAGAGGCGAATGGCGGCAAGCTCAAGGGCGAGCCGTCGGGCGAGCCCCTGCGGACCGTCAAGATGATTATCGAGAGCAAGACGGCGTGATTGGGGGTGATAGTTTAAGCGTGGGCATCGTGGATGTATGGTACGAGTGCATGTAGAGTCTGGCGGCGGCTCTGGAAGCTGCGGGTGTATGATATTCACCAATCTTGAGAAATCATCCGGTCAGATCTTGTTGTCGTTGCTCATGAAGTGTCCGTCGTGTAAATGCCAAGTGCCAAATGCCAATTACCAGCCATGATCATGATCCATGGCCAACTCCAAACGCCCATCCGCGAACCGTCTAGACTCTAGAAACTCCAGCCATGCCTCGCTCCTGTGTCTTCCTCACAGAATCTCGTCGCCGTCGTCGTCGGCAAGCACCGCAGCAGGCGCCGTTCCCGGTAGATCTTGAGCAGCATCAACCGACGCCGCACCGCCATCCTCGGCACCCATATCCTCATCATCCCACTCACCGCCAACCTCCTCGTCGTCGTCCGCGAGCGCGGCAAAGGCATTATCCGCCGCCGCCCCA
>KQ030637.1:39729-55079 GCA_000956045.1 Hirsutella minnesotensis 3608
GGGGGCGTCGCTGTTGGAGGGCGCGCGCGGCAGCGGCACGTCCTTGAGGGACTTGTCCGTGTTGATGCCCGGCGACGTGGCCCGGCGGGCGGCGCGCGAGTGCTTGGACGGCGCTTGGGAAACGGGTCAGTGTGGTTCTTGGGAGAGAGGGAGCCGTGTATTGGTGGTGAAAGATGGGGTGCTTACCTCTGCTCTTGGCCATTGTGGGCGCAATGGGCGGTCGGGATGGATGAGTTTGCGTTGGTGATGCAGGATTCAGCGACTTTTTTCTTGGTCACTGGAGGGCTGGAGGGGTATTTTGGCGCCCCACTTGGATGCCGGCGGCGAATCATGGCTCGCCCCGCTTTGCCGGAGTCCGGACCCGAATGCCCGGGGTCATCGGGGTTGGAGCGGGTGGTTCTCCGGGGCCGGCCGAGAAAGGTCGGTGCGTTTACAGACTTGGTCGCAGGTACTTCGTACCATGCAAAGGTAACGGAGCTCGTGTGGTTCCAACGGAGAAGAATAGAACGGTAGTTGAGGTTCACGTTGGCATATATTTTGATGCCCAGGTGCTGCACATAGCCCAGGCAATAAAGACTGTAAAGACTGTAATGCCAACCCGATGGATCCTAATCGATGAATACTTGTTTGTATAAGTCTCTGTATCGATTCTACTTCATGAAAGTCGCTTTGAGCCGGTATAGGTACTCGGCGGTCACACTTTTGCGGACTGTTGGTTCACCATCGGCACATCATCAAGCGATTCCAAGATTATTGATGTGTGAACTTGGGCACGTCTCATGACACACAAGTAAACATACAATCTTGCATAAAACCTCCCGAGCCTCAACTTCCATGTCTACAGCTCCGGCTCGTCCAGAATAATGGTCCCCGTCGGCCTTCTCGGCGCCTGCGTCGGGCTGCCGGGCCTGCTCGGCGTGTAGGCCTCGGGAAACGCCAGTCTACCCGTGCCAACCTTGAACTCCCACTCGGCGTTGTCGAGGGCCTGCCGCATCAGGTGCAGCGTCTTCAGATCGCTGCCCGGCGGGCCCGTAACCGCGCCCGAGACGGGTTGGAACTCCTTGCGGCCGCTGACGCGCGACTGGTACGGCAGCTGGGCGACTGCTGACGGTTAGCACGAGCTGCATATTTGAGTAGCTTGTGTTTGGATGAACTCACAGGGGATGACGAGTTGAGGGCCACCGATAATTAGAGGGAGCAGTTCGGGCGTGAGTCCACCTGGCGATGAGGGAGGGCTAGAGCAAAACGTCAGCCTGAGCGTTGGAAGCGGCGAACAGAATCTAACCTCGCGGGCTCATCCCTATACTGCGTGACGTCCGCGTCAAACGGCGTCACGACGGCAGTCCAAGCATCCGAGTTGCTCGAGGTCAAAAAGCGCTCGTTGAACCACTTGCGAACTACGCCGAGGCGTTGCTTGAGCTCGTCGTACTCCTGCTTGGAGACGCCTTTGCCGGTGTCCCTACGCACCAGTCAGCTTCACCCTCCGACGATGCTCTCTACCCTCCGCAGTCAACGCACCACTGGAACCGTGTCGTCGCCTCTACGTAGGGCTGGCGGAGAAACTGCTTCTCGAATTCCGTCCGGAAACCGTCGTAGGCGTGGTAGAATTCGTACCAGTAGACTCGAAACGTGGCCTGGACCAGTTAGCCACGAAGCATACGGTCAAACAAGACAGAAACTTGCATCCTTGAGGTATTCCTGCAGTCCCTGGCTCTGCGCCTCTGCTGGTGGACTTTCGGCCCAGGTCGCCGTCAGGTTGACCCTCTCGGCCTTGACGCCGGCAATGCTCTCCACGGAGCGCAGGAAGAGCGCCGACAAGTCTTGTAGCTCCTTGGAGGGCGAGTGGCCTACGTCCATCGGATACACGATGCGCTTCGGTAGGGGCGACGTCGTGTCCGGCGTCGAATCGCCCAGTACTGTCGAGACCACATTGGATAGCTCGATAAGGTTGCGGTCCACGACGGCAACGGAGTCAAAGGAGCTGACGTGGTAACGTTAATTCAGTGAACCATTGAAAGACGATGTGAAAGGTCAGACTCACGAAGAGCTGGAACGTGATCCGTCGAGGGGAATGGCGCCGGGGGTAGTTCGAAGAGAAAAGAGGCCGTGGGCAGCAGCCGGGCCACGAACGTTACCAAGCCCTAAATTCCACGTCAACGCCTCATGTCTTGCGATCCCAAGCAGTCCATCACTTACCGTCAATGCCAAAGGCAGCCCTCAGCCAGTCATACGTCGCGACAGCCGCAGCAGCACCAACCTCGCCCGCACCCTGGCGCCGGTAGCCATCGCCCCTCGGGTTCCAAGGGGCCTGCTCGTCGATCCACTCCCTGCCGGCCGTCAACTGCGACGAGGCCGTCTTGCCGACGACGATGGCGCCGAGCTCGAGCAGGCGTCGTGCGAGGCCGGCCGTCGCCCCCGCAGGCGTGACGCCGTACAGCTGCCGCCATGAGCGGCTCGCCAGGGGCTTGTCGCGGCTGGGATCGGGGAAGTACAGGCGCGAGGGCACGGCAATGGACTTGGCGGCGGCCGAATCGGCGAGCACGTTGAGCGTCTCGAAGCTGCAGGGGGTCTCAGCATCCGGGGGAGTAGTTGAGTCGCCATCTTCTGCCAAGACATACCTGAGAGTAGGGTGCGTGACGTTTTCGGGCAAGACGCTGGCGGCAAAGGCACCGGCATCATCGTCGTAGAGGCGCCACGCCTGGTAGAGGTTGGGACCGTGGAGGAAGTAGGGCCCAGAGGGGAGCTTGCTGAAGTCGGTGCCCTGATTCTTGGTATTGTTGCTGTCGCCGCCGGCTCCTCCGGCCATGACCTTGACATCGCCGCCACTGCTGCTCAGGTGATAGAGAGATCCATCATCGGGCCGCCGCCGACCTCCGCCGCGTCTCAGGCCGTCGCGACCGGCCGTTGCGTTGGAGCTGTTCGGCTTCTCGATGAGGATGACGCCAAAGTCCTCGACAAAGACGTCGTCGCGGGCGCCGAAGCTGCGCAGCGTGGCCTCGAGGTTGTCGCCAAAGATCTCGCGCGTCTCGAGGAGCGTCACGGGCAGCAGCGCGTCGGGCTTGATGGTCTCTTGGATGGTGCCCTTTGGAGCCCGTCGTTTAGCAAGCTTGAACTAATGTTTGTTTCGCACGGACGAGGCTCTTACCAGCTTCTCTGGGTGCAGGAGGTACTGGCTGCTCCCGACGAGGCACGTCACCAGAGCCGACTTCATGGCTGAATTCTCGGTCTGACGGTGGATGAAGATGTCGAGAGTGAGACAGGCTCGGCCATGTTGTCTTGACGATTCCGTCTCTTATTGCACGTGGGGTTCATTTCCTTGCGCCGTTGCATCCGCCGTCGCCACGCAGACACGCTGCAAGTCATACAATGTGAAAGCTAGGATGCCAGACCTGGGAGAGCAGCATGGTGCCGTGTCATTGCTTGCTGCGATGCGACGTCGGCTCGGAGAGCAAGCACAAACACGGCGTCGCGGCTCATGATGCGCATGCTGAAGACAAGGGCATGCAAGGACATGTCGCCGCAATCGGACATGTCGCCCGGCCTGCATTCCGAAATGACTTGCATTTCCACCTCTGCTTTTCCTTGCCGCGGCTGTTGTGTCTTGGCCTTCATGGTGGATTGAGACCGCGCACATGGGCGTCGATGGCGGCGCAGCTCCATTGCGACGCTGCATCATGGGAGCAAACACTGGTAAGTTGCGTGTTTGCGCAATCGAGGTTAAGGACAGCCCATTGAAAGGTCTAAGTCGAGTTGAACACGCTGTTTCGCGCTCATGCAGAGATGGGCTGGGCTCTGGGAGACGCAGCGACCAAGTCAAGGTATATACTAACAGCATGATCCATAAGTGTCTCAGAAGCCATGGACAATAGCTTGGTTGTCGTGCATAACCATCAATGCAATATTGCACCTGTTCAAACATCTACAATGCCAGAGTCACGCTCTAAAGTGTGAGATGCTTCGATTTGAGATCTGTTTTACCATGATCAAGAGACGGCAGGGAGCACCCATAACCGCTAGCCGATCAGATGAAGACGCTTGGCATGGCATCTTCGAGACTGGTATCAACATGCGTCTCGTCTCCGATGACAGGAAAGGATATAAACCTGGGACTCCCTTGGATATTTCTGATATGGTCTGACTGCCCGTACAGACTGAGTGTCATCCCGTCAACGGAGTCCTCGCCATGGAGATTCGCCGGGGCAACATCCTCTCGCTTTCACTTGTCTGCTCACCTTTCCCGGCCATGGCACACCAAGACCGTCTATCGCATCGGGCGCTCCAGAGCGTGAACAGCGTCCGACTGTCCCGCAACGCCCCCCGGCTGTAGATCCTCCCTCGATCCCGAAGCGTCCGACTGCCCCCGACTCTCCGCCTGCGTGGCCCCAGCTGCCGACGACCCCAAAACGCCGCGCACCGACTTTGGCTGTCCGCCAAACCCGCCGTACGTCTTCCACGGCGAGTCCGAGGCGCCCGGAGCCTTTGAGCCACGGACGATACAGCTGCGGCGCGAACGCGGCGAGACCATCGACACGGCCTTCATCATGCTTAGGTAGCATGGGATGTTTTCATTCTTCGGGCAACCAACACAATCTTAAGTCCTGCTAAATACAACCGATTATACGTTGCGAGAAAATAGGTGGAGGGATATATCATGTCGCTTATGGTACCCTATCGCTCCAATCTATCGGTTAATAGTAACCCGGGAGGTAACCAGGAGTGACGAGAAACAGTAACAGCTCCACAGAGCGAGGACGGCGAGAGCAAGACCTAGAACGGCGGCAGGAGCAGCCATGACGGCGGGAGCGAGCGCGGACGAAGACGAAGGGCCGCTCCTGTTGCAGTTACTACTAGAGGTAGACAAGGAGGATCCCCCGGTAGCAGCAGCCGACGAGTCGCCAGAGCCAGAGCCAGTGGCCTGGCTGCTGCAAGAAGAGGAGCCGTTGGCGGCTGTGGAAGAAGCGGCGGCAGCACCGCTCGAGGCACCAGCACTCTAAAGAGTTGCCCGAAGAGCCCGTGGGCTTGGAGTGCCGGCAGATTAGTTCAAGTAGTGGTCGTTGATGCACTGGTTGCGGCATTTGGTGTAGGCATCACTCTGAGACGGGCTGCCGTTACCCTGCACGCAGTTGGCGACACACTCAGTCGTCTGCTTGACCTGGCCGTTGTTTGGGGAGGGGACCTAGTCGAGCTATTAGCCGGGAAGCTCGCGTGAACTAGAGGGCACTCACCGTCTGGCAGCGGGACTTGCAGTTAACGTCGGCGGCCACGGCGAAGGCGCCGGCGAAGACGAGGGCGGTGAAGCGCATGGTGAAGCTGTTGAAAATTAATGGGCAATTATAATAACGACGGTGATAGCGAGTATAGAGGTAGATAAGGGGCTATAGTAGCGGCGGGATAAAGAGTAGGATAAAGAGGAAGAGAGAAGGAGAGCGAAGCAAGTTACGTCCTTTTTTAGCAGACCATAACGGGCTCGTGTTTTCTGTCCGTCTTGTTTGCACAGCTAGGGGGGTGTGCGGGCGAGGGTGGCGTGGATTGGCTATACTGGCATTCGTCTCGGCGTAGCGAGGTATGTGCGGTGCCACGCGAGCGCGGCCACGGCCTTGGCTAGGGGACTCGACATATGGACTAAATTACAAGCTTTGTATAGCCTATAGGAAAACTGGCGATATCCTCACAGGGGCAGGAGATGAATGGCACCCCCCCTCCAGGGGCCTTCTCTCTCGTTCGTCGACACTTCAATCCTGTGAAGTGAGAAGCGAGACAGCGCCAAACCCGCTCGGGAATACACTCGCGGCACGAGTTTGCGGCGGGAGTTGATCGCTAAAAAGTGAATACAGAGGCTGGTAAGTATATACGGTTTAGGCCTCCTAGTAGGTGAATATGTCCGCACGCCGTGTACTATGCACGTGCTCGATGTGAAGTCCGAAAGGGACTGAAACAGCCACAATAACGGATCGTTTCCTCGTCAGCAAAGAGGTATGATATTTCGGAACTTAACCCGGAGATTTTAACACGAAACTTAATGATGACGGATTCTGAACATTGCCTCCTCACTATCTGCAATGGTCGCTTTGTCTGTCTACTACTAGGGGTTGAAAGTCAATTCCCCGTGCCTGATCCTTCCATAGACGGGACAGTAGCAACTGCGGTGCCTTCCTATTCTCTCAGTTGTCCGTGATTCCCCCAGGGGCACCAGCCTTTCGGGACAGCACCGTGCCCTCGTTGACACTTCCGTATCGATCTTACATGGCAAGCTCAACCAGTGTAGCTAACAGACAGACCGTCTAACGGAAGATCAGCTCCAACCAATTTGATGGTTTATTTGTTGTCACACTTAATAAGGAGGAAGTCGTTAAGTTGAAGGTCAATCTGTTGAAATAGACGTTGTGTTGCTATTGCCTCTTTGGCCGTGTTGCGAAAGCAAGAAGCTCGTAATGTTTACTAGACATCTCAGGAATTAACATATATTAATTAATAGTGTGGTAGCACTTCTATAACGAAAGAGTCCTTTCTGTTTAGCATAATGGTCTGGCGATGGTAGGAGAGGGATAATATAGTAAGAATGCCTGGAAAGAAATATTAGGAATTAGTTAAGGAGGTCGGGGAATACTTAGTAAGTCTTCGGAACCTAGTTTTGCCGTGCTCTTAACCTAGTTTACTGCGTAATAGAAAGAATTATAGATATATTACATAGATAGGGTAGCTTTTTAGATAAAATTTATAGTATGCTTATATAAGGCCTCTAGTAAGTATATATCTTAACATCTAGAGACTACTATTCTAAATTATTACTAAAGTTATATTTTAATAGGGTTTCCATATTAACTATTTTATTAGTATTATAATTAAGCCTTCGACTTATAGCATTCGTATAGTTATTTTCGCTTCCCTTCTTATATACAGTTTCGTAGTTAAATTCGAATAGATATTCTACGTATTTAATCACCCGGCGTCCGATGCTAAAACGGAACCGAACTAGAGAACCTAAATGCAACCCCTGCTCTACGTTAAGAACTCGTACTTTTGCTAAACGGCGAATCTATAAATGGTGACAACCGTACGAACTCAAGAGTTGTATCTTAGGCCAACGACTGCTCTAGATACCCAGGTGGCTATCCTCTTCGTTGCACCATAGAATACCAGAGGGGGAGTAACGCGGTAAGTTTTCGTCCCCCGCGATAAACTAGAGAGGCCTAAAGGGCGAAATATTTCCAAGATAGATACCGTCTATAGCAAAAACATTGCAAGGCGTCTAGATAGACCGACGCGGACTAACTCTAGGGCTGGGTGGGTTGTACTTTGGGGTGTGCCAACAAATCCTTCAATTAGTTTAAGCTTAGTATAGTAGGCGCCGAGTTGGCTTTAGTTGAGCGATCAAAAAGAAAGAGGCCTAGGATACACAAGAGCAGGCAGAGATTAAGACCGTATGTATAGAATAAGAAAGATCCTAGCGCTTGCCCTAAGGTAGCCTTAGTTATAGTTTATACTAATAGGCCGCCGCGCCCATGATTTCTTTCGTATGGCAGGGGCCGGAGGTGCAGAATATCTCGAATTGGCACTGAAGTGTGCACACCTCGGCTTTGCACGGCTTGCAACGAGAGGTGCACCCCGGAGGAACTGGCCTGCTGGAGTCGCCTGCCCATGCGCATGCCGTACCGGCTCGTCGCCAATGCGGGCAGATGCTTCCAGGTCTGCAAACCGGCTTCTCGACGTCGTAGTAGCAATGCTCTTGAGGTGGGCACCTAGGCTGCATCGGTTCCGCGAGTGCGGGCGTGGCGGCGAGTAAGGCCACCATGGCTGCCAGTAGAGACTGAACCATCTTGGTTTTTTGAGTGGTTGTTGTTGTTGGTGTCGGTGTCGGTGTTGTCGTTGTCGTTGTTCTAATGTTTGGCTTTGCACTTTCGCACCCAAGTCCGCAGGGGAGGAAAGGCAGAAAATAAGGAAACGTCCAGCCAGTGATTAATCCAGAGCATAAGATGCCGTTACCCTTCTTCGGAATGCTGGGCTAGCATACCTTGTGGTGAAACATCCGCAGGATGGCTGAGTCGCTGAAGACATCCTGTGAGACCTCCTATTCGGTAGTGTCATCTTAACTATCTGCTTCATGCAAAATCCATGTTCTAAGAGAATTCTCTCGAGTGGCTGCTAAGCCTGGGGAAGAGACGTGCATAGCAAAGAGGCGGGCATCGAGGCCCTAGATCACTGCAGTCGTGCCTTCCTGCTTCTGTCTACAGATCTGTACCTCTCCTCGGAGGCGTTCCCTTGAACGACTTAGCCGAACACCTGCTAGGCGAAGTATTGCCCGAGGTAGCTCCCACTATAACTACTTTAGCTTCTAGCATTATAATTATACTACTTGCCTCTCTAAGCCGGCTAGAACTCCTTACTCCCTTATATATTAACTATAGCTTATCGAGCTTACTTTTAAAGCTAAGGCGGCTAAAAATCTTATTACCTATTATTACTTTACTAAGCTTAAGACTATACTTCCTATTTACGAGTTTATACTTTACCCCCTAGGACTATATTATTTATACTACTATTATAAGCTAGATAGCTATTTTAGCGGGGAAAGGGCTAATGCTTTAAAAATAATAAGAAGGGGCTAAGGTAATAAGAAAAATAAAAATATAGAAGATAAAAGCTAAGGTAGTTAAGTATAGGAAAAAGAGGTATAATATAGGAGATAAATACCTCGGAAGTTAAATATAAAACTATTACGGACTCGAGCTATAAGCTCGGGTCTGCGTATAGTTATTATATAATAAGAGCCCGCGCTTTAAGAGGGCGCGCCTCGGAGGAGGGCTAGTAATAAGTTCTCCCTTCCTTTATAATTATTAGTATTAACGTTTATATATAGATATACTAAGGCTAGTTTAAAGTATTTAATAACTATTAACTTATAAAATTATTAATAAATATGCTATATAAAGAGAAATAATTATAGCTCTTTAAATAGTAAAGTATAAACTACTCTTAATAAGAGGTCTATTTAATAGTAATAAAAACCTCTTTATTATATAGAAAACCCTAATTTAGCGGGAAAAAGGGCTAACGCCCTAAAAGCTAAAGAAGGAGAGGTAGATAAATAAGGAGAAAAAATGTTACGGAATAACTAATATCTAGCTGAATAGACATATAGTTACTTCGTAGATACCTCGAATAGCTAGGCTATTATAAGGTACGTTATTTATTCGTAGTCGTAAAGGGTATTACTTAGTAAGCGGGGTCTATACGGTCTTACTACTTAATCCCTAGTAATACTAAGCCGGCTAGGCTAAGCTTAGATAACTAAGGGTAAAAGTAGGGCTAGAGCTAGGCTCTAAGAAATAGGCTATATTTAAAGGTAAGCTACGTAGTATATAGTAGTAGTAGTAGTAGTAGTAATTTAAGCTAAAGAGGAAGGAAAGAGAAGAGGGAAGAGAGGGAGGAAAAGCTTCTTTATATATATAATCTTCCTTAATAGGACTACCCCCTTTCCTTACTAACTAGACCCCTCCTTAGCTATATTATCTATATTATAAATTAAAGAGTAACTTAAAGGTTATTTAATAATTCTTCTATAACTCTTATAAGCCTTTAATATAGCTATATTAATATATCGATATAGTTATCCTAATAGTCTTTAGCTTCTAAGACTAAAGAGTAACTTAAAGGTTAGGTAGTTACCTTCTTATAATTCCTATAGGCTTTTTATTTAGTTATATTAATAGTTATATCGATAGTTATTAAATAGCTTTATAAGCTATATAAGAGAGAGGGTATAATAAGCGTTAAAGTAAGTATAGAAGTCTAAATAATATAGTCCTATCCTTTATATATCCGTATCTAGCCTAGACCTTAGATATTTAATACTAGCTACTTAAGCTAACGCTAGCCGAGGGGTTATACTAAGGTTATAGTTAAATAGCTAGCTTGCGTTATAATAGTTAAGTTAGGTACGGGCTTATAGCTAGTACTTATACGTATTATATATATATTTTAAAGGATTTTTAAGTTATTTCTTAATAAGATTATATAAGGATAACTATAAGATAGTACTAAGAAATACCTTACTTAATTATTTTAGGATTTCCTATAAATTATATTAGGATAACTATAAGAAAGTATAAAGAAAAGTCTTACTTAATTTTAATTATTAATTTATTTTATAATAATTACCCCTTATTAAAAAGAAACATTAATATCTTTACTAAAGCTAAGGTTATCTAAAGCTAAGGCATATTAGTATTAAGAAATAACTTAAAAAGCTTTTATTATACGTATATAATACGTATAGCTACTAAGTATAAGCTTATACTTAACTTAATTACTATAACGCAAGCTAGCTATTTAACTTACTTTAAAAAAAAATAAAAACTTAATTAAAGAATTTTTTTATATTAACTTTATTAAAAGGATTTATTACTATTTAAAGCTCTATTTTAAATTAAGAAAGTAGAATTTAACTTGTTAATAATAAGTATTATAGTATAGCTACGATAAAGTATATAGTAATTAATTGAGAAAGGAGTAATAAAGAAAACTATTAAAAGAAGGAGGAAAGGGAGTATAAAGCCCTTTCTTAGCTAGCTAAATACCCTATGTATAAGAGGATTAATAAGTTATACTACCTTTTACCTATCTCTTCTATAGCTATAACTAATTATAGACTAATCTATAATATAGCCCTATCCTTTATTTAGTAAAAGAGATAGAGCGTAAGCTATATAAGTATATATATTACGCTAGAAAAGACCTTTATAAAAACCCCTTATTAATACGTAATATATAGTAAGTAACCTTTCTATAAAGTAAATTCTATTAACTTAGAATTATAGTACCTTTTAAAGTAAATATAGGGAAATATACTTATAGTAAGAAAATCCTTATTAGCTAGCGCTTTAGTAATAGTTAAATCCTACTTAGGAGTAAGGTAGTATAAAAGCCTTATATTCTATAAGTAATATAGTAATTTAAATACTTAGTTTATTATATTATTATTAATATTATTTTACTAAGCTAGGACTTATAGTAAGAAGTATAGCGCAGGTTATAACTATAAATACTAACTAATTTATAGCGCGTATTTAGCGTAGCTTTAAGCTAAAACTAAATAAAGCTTATAATACTAACTATTAATATTTTATAAAATCTACTTCGAATTAATTATTATCGCTATTATAGCGCGGCTACGATAAAGTATATAGTAGTCGACTGAGAAAGGAGTAATAAATAGAACTATCGAAGGAAGGAGGAAAAAGAGTATAAAGCCCCCTCCTAGCTAGCTAAATATCCTACGTACGGGGGAATAATAAATTATACCGCCCCCTACCTATCTCTTCTATAGCTACGACTAGTTATAAACTAATCTATAATATAGTTCCCTCCCTTATTTAGTAAAGGAAATAGAGCGTAAGCTATATAGTTATATATATTACGCTAAGAAAGACTTCTATAAAAACCCCCTATTAATATGTAATACGTAGCGGGTAACCTTTTTACTAAGTAGACTTTATTAACTTAGAATTATAATATATCGTAAAGTAAATATAAGGAAATATAACTATTAATATAGGTTATAGTGGAAGATATAGTGTAGGGTAGGTTGATATAGTATAAGGTAGGCTATTAGCTAAATAGCCTGATTTTTTAAGGTTTATTATGATATATAGTATGTAAATATTAGATTAAGATTGGGGGAGAAAAGCGTGATTATGCTTGTCTACCTCTCTTAACTTCCTAGGGGGAATCGCCTTTACTTATAGTTAAATATCTTAGAAACTAGGGGACCTTTGCAGTTGCAAAGACCCGCATATTAAAGCGCTAAAAATACTATATATAAGGGATTTTTGGGTAGCATTCTTATCGCTTAATTAGAGTTAAATTCTACGTTATAGTAATAAGGTTTAGTAGTAGCTATTAAGTATACGTATATTGCTACGAACCTTATTTTACGGATTTTGCCGTATTTTTTTAATTTCTAATTTTAGGTCGAAGACTTACTTTTCCTAAATAGAAAATAATATATATAATATAGAGAAAACTATACTAAATGTTTCTAGATATTTTATAACCCTAATATATAACCTTAACCCTAAGAAGGATAGTATTATATATTAAAAAAACAGGTTAAGTGCGGTTTTATAGCTATAAGGATAGAGAGATAATGATAAAAATATTATCTATATAGCGAAGCTTTTTTCGAGGATTTTATAGTCTTAATATAGTATATATATTAATAATAACTAAAGTAGAATAATTCTATTTAGCTAGCGCTATTATAAAAGGTTAAATCCTACTGTAACGGGCTGAGCCCGTGAGGGTCTCGGCTCCACTCTCGACAAGCCCCACTCGCGTTCTTGAGCTTCGCTCAAGAACTCACTTCGCTTCTAGATCTTTCTCTTTTCTTTCTTCCCTTCTTTTCTCCTTAGCTTTAGGATACTCGTCGCAGTCGCTCAGCTAGTTGTCAACACACTCAGTTGAGACCGTTACACCTACTAAGCGGTAAGGCGTTATAAAGGCCCTATATTAAGCGGGTAATATAGTAATCTAATTACTTAGTTTATTATATTATTATTAATATTACTTTACTAAGCCGGGACTTATAGTAGGGGGCGTAGTATTAAGTTATAATTATTAATACTAACTAATCTATAGCGCGTACTTAGCGTAGCCTTAGACTAAAACTAAGTAGTAGCTTATAATACTACTTATTAGTATCCTATAAAATTTAATTTAAATTAATTATTATTACTTTAATTAAAATCCTCTTATATATTATTTTCTAAAACCGCTAGCTTATACCTTACTAATAACCTTAATACTCTTATTAACGCGCTCTCGCGTAGCTTAAGATAATCCCGCTTAAAGTAGCTAATTTAGTTATACTAATAATAATATTAGTATCGTTATATAATAGTAAAGAAGCGGATAAATATAATATTTATTAAGTCGGCTTTTAGCTAAAGTAGTTTATTTACTATTATAGTAGTATTATTTCTTATACTAAAGACCTTATTAAATTCTTTTAATAAAGTAGAAAATACTATATATAACTTAAGCTATACTTCTTAATTTAACCTTACTTTTAGCTTAGTATAAAGCCCTAATAATAGTAAAATAATGTTTATATAATTAAACTAATAGTCTAGTCTAGCTTTAAAAAAGTATATTCCTACTTCGTAATATATATACTTAGGGACTTTAATAGTTCTTACTATAACCTAACTAAGTAAAAACTAGCGCGTTATTTTTTATTAAATTCCTTAAGAACTTTATTAATATATACTAAAAAGGTATTAAGTTAGTCTTAAAAGTTAACTACTTTAGAAATATAAAGAAAAATATTTACTAAAAAAGGCTAAGTCTTAAGTAAATATAGTAAAATTAAGTAAAAAGCTCTTTAATTATATATTTATTTACTATAAATTTTACTTATATTAATACTATCTATATATTTAAATTAACGCGTAATACTAGTAGCTTAAGTATAAGTAAAATTTATTAGTATTTTATAATCTTACTCCCGCGTTTAGTTTAAACGCGAGAAGAGTTTTATTTAATATTATAGTATAGCTATAATAAAGTATATAATAATTAACTAAGAAAGAAGTAATAAATAAAACTATCAAAAGAAAGAGGAAAAGGAGTATAAAGCCCCTTCCTAGCTAGCTAAATATCCTATATATAGGGGAATAATAAGTTATACCGCCTCCTACTTATCTCTTCTATAGCTACGACTAGTTATAGACTAATTTATAATAATCGCCTTAATTAAAATTTTCTTATATATTATTTTTTAAAACTACTAGCTTACACTTAGCTAATAATTTAAGTACTTTTAATATTATACTCTCGCGTAGCTTAAAGTAATCCTACTTAAAGTAACTAACTTAGTTATATTAATAATAATATTAGTATTACTATATAATAGCGGAGGAGCGGATAGATTTAATATCTATTAAATTAGCCTTTAGTTAAGGTAGTTTATTTATAATTATTATAGAATATCTAGGAAGATTTAGCGTATTTGTCTATATATTTTATATATATTACCTATTTAGGAAAAGTAGGTCTTAGGACTTGAAATTAGAGATTAAAATCTCTATAGTAAAATCTATATAATAAGGTTAGTAGTAGCTTACGTATATATAGCCTCTACTAATAAACCTAATTACTAATACGTAGAAATTAACTCTAATTAAGCTATAAGAGTTTTACCTAAATTTTCCTTATATATAGTATTTTTAGCGCTTTTATATGCGGGTCCTTATAACCGTAAAAGTCCTCTAGTTCCTAAGATATTTAGCTATAAGTAGAGGCTCTTCCCCCTAGGAATTTAAGATTAGTTAATAGATATATAACTTTAATTATACTTTTCTCTCTTAATTTAAATCCAATCTTTATATATCCTATACTATAAAAAGCCTCAAAAAATAGGCTATCTAGCTATCAACCTACCCTATACTATTTCTTCTACTATAACCTGCTCCAACAATTATAGTAGTATTATATCCTATACTAAAGACCTTATTAAATCCTTTTAATACGGTATAAAACGCTATATATAACGTAAGCTATATTTCTTAATTTAACCTTACTTTTAGCTTATTATAAATCCTTAATAAAAGTAAGATAATCTTTAAATAGTTAGATTAATAATCTAGTTTAGCCTTAAAAAGGGTATACTCTTACTATATAATATAAATACTTAGGGACTTTACTAGTTTTTACTATAACCTAACTAAGTATAAATTAATATATTATTATTTATAGAATTCTCTAAGAACTTTATAAATATATACTAAAAAGGTATTAAGTTAGTTTTAATTATTAATTACTTTAGAAATATAAAGAAAATATATTTATTAAAAGAGCTAAGTTTTAAGTAAATATAGTAAAATTAAGCTAAAAGTTCTTAAATTATATATTTATTTACTATAAATTTTACTTATAGTAATACTATTTATATATTTAAATTAACGCGCGACGCTAATAGCTTAAATATAAGTAAAATTTATTAGTATTTTATAATCTTACTCTTATATTTAATTTAAATACGAGAAGAGTTCTATTTAATATTATAATATAGCTATAATAAAGTATATAGTAGTTAATTAAGAAAGGAGTAAGAAATAAAACTATTAAAGGAAGGAGGAAAGGGAGTATATAGCTCCCTCTTAGCTAGCTAAATACCCTATATATAGGAGGACTAATAAGTTATACCGCCTCCTACCTATCTCTTTTATAGCTATAATTAGTTATAGACTAATTTATAATAATAAGCTTAAATAGTTTTATAAGAGAATAAAAAATAATATAGTAAAAGAATATTAAAATACCCTATATTTAGAAAAACTAAAAGCGAAATA